>APFE031379203.1:159384-199902 GCA_000404065.3 Pinus taeda | reverse complement strand
TTTTTTTTTTTTTTTTTTTTTTTTTTTTTTTTTTTTTAATAGAAATGATGGACCTTGGAGACCCTTGTAACCTAATGGATGACCTAAGACCTAATGGAATGATGATGATGACTTGACCAATTTTCATGGTGTATGATGAGAAACTAGCATGAGTGAAATTTCAGACAATGACTCCATCTTGCACTGACCATGCAATGACCAAATTTGTTGTGTAAACCTAGTAACAGAAAAATTTGATGATAAAAGCCGGAAAAGATCATGGCAAAAGAATTTTTTGATCTAGGTGACAGGCTAACAAGATTGACACTAACAGTTCCCATGCATTCATTTTTCCAAAGTTATAAAGGATATGAAAATTGTATCTTGGGTGCTATTATAACTACCATCTGATTTTCTATGTTTTCCATTTTCCCATAAGACCTTCAATAAATTGAAGCACATCTCAATACATTATGTAGGATCAAACTTTGATGCTTTGTGAAAATGTTCCAACTATTTATTCTTTATATTTCTTGAATTTTAATGGATTGGGTCATAATGGTGGACCATGTTTCGATGCTTTTCTAATTTTCTGTTTGACCAGCTGTGGTAGAATACTGAAACTACAAGTTCTTATACGATTTCTAGATAGTTAGCTTAGGATTGATTTTTTTTAATCAAATAACTTAATATGGTAGATAGCTTGTTCAACATAAAACTAATTCATATGGTGTTGATGTGTAGGGAGATGTTTTGTACCTATTCCCTGATACAAAGAATGCTATCACAATGTCAAGATACATTGGTGTGGAAAAACACATTAATCAAGAGCCACGTGGCAACATTTAGGCATTACTTTAGCTGAAGAGTTTCATCTTTCTTATCCTTGTGTTATTCACTATGATAGGTAGGTGAGGAAATATGTCTCTTATTAATGTGATTACATAAAAATATGTTTGGAAGTGAAGGATGTTTTATTGGGGTTCTTGTTTAATTAGAACTAAAAGTTGTCTTCAAATCTGGGTAACTTCTATACAATTATGATCTCACTTTAAGTATAAGATTATTATTAATACATGAGTTTATTACAACCTTTGTCTACATTTTCTCTTCTATGATATTTATATTTACACGCTCAATGATACAATACCTAAATGGGTGGGACTTGTACTCTCCTTAGGGTATAACATATATTTCACAAAAATTGTAAATTTTTTATTACAAGGACATTACAAGATTTTAGTTTTTTGGTTATTTTGAAATTCTAGATCCATTATTTAATTTAAATTTAATGAAATATGTGTTGTATTTATGGGTTAGCTAATGGCATTTTATCATTCACCCTCCCCATTGTGATCATGGAAAATTCCCAGGTCATGGTGATTGCAATATAGAGTTCTCAAAGTGGTTAGTGTGAACCTCATAAGCCATGATGAGAACATGGATGTGTAATAAACACATGATTATATTCAAGCGTTGAGTCTCACAAACTCCAAATAAAAATCAATTTGGACTTTTCAAACTTCATCTTGTCAAAATATAAATGAGACAATTTGTTTAGTAAATGGTTTTGTGAAAATTTTGAGCGACATTATGATTAATTGGTAAACTTTTATAGTAGAAAATTGTGATGTGGTGAAAGAAAAAATGCATTCCGTGGGATTTTGGTTAATGCATATTTTCTTTGTAAAGAAGGTTGTTAATATTGAAACACTGTTTATGGAACCTAGAAAGATCAACATTAATTTTTTTCTTGTTTTAAATTTGTTAGTTTGAAATCATGTGCATTTCTCCCTTTATCATCCTCTTCAAGGTACACTTTAAAATAACAACACTTTTTAGTAACAAAAACTTAATGATGTTTAGGAGCACTGGTATGAACAAAATGGTAATAAGGGTGGAATTTTTCTTGTGTAAATCTTGAGATTTGTTTTTTATTTTTGCCTGACTTTTTCCTTATGCAAATAAATCATGTTTCTTAATTTTCATTTATTTTTCTCATTATGTCATCGTTGTCATCTATTTCAATTTTATAGATATTTTTTCTGCACACTTTCTTCTTACACTATTGTTTTTTATATGCAAATATACATGATTCCAAAGAGTAGCCAGAAAGGGGATCTTCATCTTTACCTGACATTGAATTTTCCTCTTGACTGGAGAATGGAGAAGGTGCTTCTTAAGAAGTTTCTTGTAGAAAATTTATTGATCCACTATAATGAAAATTATTGGCTTTTTGGATTAGATGTTAATCTGTTTAGTGTAATAAAAATGGAGAGCTGGAAATTTGGTATGTTAATTCACCACTTGGCCCTTAAAACTGTAACTTAATTTCCATGATTATGCCTAATATATTTCATGAAGGTTGAGTACTAAAATTCATAAAGTGTTCTTTTCTATGGTTTCATTTTATTTTCTTTCTTTATACAAGTCATCTAACCACTATTTCCCAACTAAAGAAAGCTTGTTCAAGTTTCTAGTAGGGATTCCTATGGTTTTTAATGTTGTTATTATTTCACCTCATGGTTATTTTGGGCAAGAAATTTTTAGGAATGCTATACCAGACATCGGTGGACAGGTAAACAATTCTTTTATAATTGCAATGTCCATTCTATGATATCCTCTCTTTATTGTTTGATTGTATTTTGAATGTTTCTTTTGATTCTGTTTTGTCTTTTAATTATGAAATTGAGAATAATTGGTATCATGTCCATTTAAACAACAACCAAAGCTTGAAGATGAAATTAGTATTACACTTAATTGATTGAAATCTTTTTATTTGTTTTGTGTTAAAATATTTTCGTGATTATTAGAAAAGTTTAATTTTCATGTTGTTATTTGAGCACAAGTTGTTTATATACTTGACCAAGTTCATGCATTAGATAATGAAATGTTGCTGAGAATAAAACGACAAGGATTAGACATCACGCCTCATATTATTTGTTTTCACAAATTATCTACAGCCTGAGCTTTTTAGCATGTAACTTAGTTGACATGATTATGCGTAAGATTTCCCTGAAAATTGAATACTAAGTTACTAAGGTGTTGTTTTCTAGGATGTCATTTTATTTGTTATGTTTATACAAGTCATTTGGCCACATAGTGGCCATTATATCCCAATTGAAAAATACTTGTTCAGGTTTCTTAGTTTTATGGGGAAAATGGCTTTAACATTGCTGATGTTGAGGTATATGTAGTATAAATCTTTTATAGTCTACTTTAGTTTATATTCTAGTGTTCATAATATTTCATGTCTTATACTCTACATTGTATCTTATTTTGTCAGAAAAGGAACTCAGTATTGATGATAAGAAGCAGGAATTGAAGAAAGAGGAGAACAATAACACTAGTGTGACAAATGCAAAAAGAGAGAGAGAAGAGAATCAGTCTAGTGATACCCTTGGAGCCAATATCCCGCATAAGACACACACATGGAAACTAATGGTCAAGTATTTAGTGTTGGCGAATTCACCTGCAATGCATTGGAAACACAATGATAATGTTTTGGAGTGATGAAACAATATTTCATGTGCAAATTGTAGTCCAATCAATATTAAGTTGGAAACTCATATTGTAATACTTAACATTTCATATAAAATAATTTTTTTGGTTGAAATTATTTATAGTTGCATTTGGTATTGTTTAGTATTGTAATTATCATATGTAACTTTGTATGACATTGTATGACACGTTTTTTAAATTTAGTCGCAAAGTCATATTAATTAATTTATGTTGATTAATAATGAACACATAAAATCAATCTAAAACTACTAAATTAGTATTTTATATTGATTAATGATAAATATACGACTAAATTACTCATTTATAATTATTATTAATAAAAGTAAAAGAAATGAATATAAACTACTAAATTAGTTGTTTATATAATGAATAAGAAACTACAGAGAAAAGATAAATGACTACTGCAAATGATAAATTTGTGATTACAAATAACGACTAAATTTTGCATATATATGACTATTAGTAGCTAATTTACAATATCTTATAACATGACTAAAATTTAGTCATATTTCTTTGGTCATTAATTGGTTTCAAGAGATGACTAAATTTTGCATATATATGATTATTAGTAGCTAATTTATAGTATCTTATAGCATGAACGAAATTTTGTCATATTTCTTTTGTCATTAATTGGTTTCAAGTGATGACTAAATTTTACATATATACTACTATTAGTAGCTAATTTACAATATCTTATAACACAACCAACATTTTGGTCATATTTTTTTGGTCATTAATTGGTTTTCTAGGGTGATCATAAATAATATATTTTGTTGTATATTTGGTCACTAATTGTGGCGATAAATGACTAAATCAATGAGCAAATTTATGACTAAATATACTAATAGATGGTAAAATTGAAACAATTAATTAATGACTAAGCTAAAAATGACTACAAGTTGGTCACATTATAAGGTACTGTAAATTAGCTACTATTGGTCACCAACTAAAAAATGGTCGTTTATATGCAATGCTTAGTCATTTTTTTAGTAACTAATTAGCCATTTTGTATTAATGACTGCTTTGGAAGGTCAAAACCTAAAAAACTGCTAAAAATAGTAAATGCTAAAATGAAGAAGGAAATAGATGAAACTGACCAAGGGGTCTAGGTTGAGTAGGCGGGTGGCCATCGATATCCACCTGGATCGTTCCTCCCCCCTTAGGAAGAATGGTACCCATTACATGCAGAGCCTCCATTAGGTGAGGAAATTGCTATTGAAATTGGTCCCTGGTGAACCTCTTGCCCTGGTGAAGGAGTTAACTTGCTTTGACAACTCGATATAACTGTATCCTCTATTGGCGAGTGTTCTTGATCTATGTGTCCATGATATGATCAGCTGTGGCCTGTTCCATGCAGTCCGGGTTGAGCTATGTTGGTGTGATTTGTTCTGCAATGTTAGATGTGTCCAACAATGGTGGAAATTATAGCCGAAGGCGATCTACATTGAACACTGGGTACAGACCAAGGAACGATGGGATGTTGAACTCGAAGGCATTGTCACCAATGACCTGGTGATGGTGTATGGCCCATACCAGAGTGGGCGAAGCTTGCGGTGGCGTCTAGCAAGGCGCTCCGTCTACAAATGTAGCCAAACTTTTTCACACACCTAGAACTTGTGCAACACTCAATGCTGATCATGGTGTTGCTTGTACTTAGCATAGCTCTATCCAATATATCATGGACCTATTGGCGGATTTGTTGAAAGCACTCAATGAATGTGTTAGCCTTTTCAGCTTCAGACTAAACGTGAGTCGAATCTACCTGAGTGGCTACTGCAAATGGTATGGCCACATCAATGGGGCATAATGTCTAAATACTAGCCCTATCTGAAAGGGGTTGTGGCATGTTGAGATGTGGAGATGTCTGTTGTAGTTGTGTTGGACATAGGGGAGACTTTCATCCCATGTGCGTGGGTGCTTCAAGTTGTACATGCACAGAATGTGTATGATCATCCTGTTGACAACCTTTGTTTGGCCATTATTTTGGGGAAGAAAAGTTGTTCACTTAGTAAGTTTTGTATCCAACATTGACTAGATACTTAACCAAAATGCACTCAGGAATCCGTTGTCCCGATTTAAGGCAATGGACTGTGGGATCCCAAAGGTACCCACACTCGCTCAAAGAAGAGCTTAGCAGTGGCCTCTGCTGTGATACTCTTCTTGCAAGCTACCATGATGGCCATCTTAGAGAATCTTTCAGCGACCATGAAAATGTAATCATTGTCGTGCTTAGTAGAAGGAAGGCTCGACATGCAATCCATGGAAACAGATTCCCAAGGCCGGCTAGGAGTAGGTAGAGGAGTATACATGCCTTTCTTCTTGATGGTTTCTTTGGAAATGGTGAAGGCAATGCAAGATCTAATGTACTTCCCAACATCTTGTCGAAGTTTTGGCGAATAAATACTTCTAAAATATCGCCAATGTTTTCTCTACTCTAAAATGTCTCATGACCAACTGTAGTGTTCGTCCCAAATCATCTTGGCACGCTCACTTGAAGGAACATAGATGTGCCCCAAGTGGCATAATAGTGAATCCTAAAGGTGAAAATTTGGAACTTGCTTCCCTTCAAGGAGTGCCTTGTATATGATGTTGAAATCTAGATCGCTATTGTAAAGATGCAACCACCCCAATCCCTTTTTCCCATAGAAGTCGAGCACAGTGATTAGTGCCACGACCGGTGGTTGGCTAAGGCAATTAATGATGTTATTGGTGTTGTCCTTCTTATACTTAATGTTTAATTGGAAATATTGCAGATAGGTGGACCATTTTTGATGGCAATCATTCTGCAAATTCCCTTGTGTATGTATGAATTGTAGAGGTCAATGGCCCGTGTGGATAATCATTTCCTTCCCCATAATGTAGTGCTTCCATTGATGGCAGGCCTGCACAATGGAATACATTTATTTGTTATAAGTGGAGTACTTTTGGACTGTTTCTGAAAGTGACTCACTATGGTAAGCCACTAGATGCCCATGCTGAGTAATAACCACATAAGTGCACCAATAGCATATTCAGATCATTTGTCCCAATCTCAAATGGTTGTTGTACGTCTAGTAATGTGAGCACTAGTGCAGAATAGAGGCGATTCTTCGACTCGAAGAATGATTTTTTTTGGGTTTTCGACCAAAAAAAAAAATTCTTTCACTCCACCCATGGTGACTTGACTTAAAGGCCAAGTGATATGAGAGAACCCCAACAAAAACCTATGGTAGAAATTGGAAAAACCCAAAAAAGTTTTGGGGCTCTGTTGGAGTGGTTGGGGTTGGCCAATCCTGAATGACTTGTATCTTGAATGGGTCCACATGTACACCCTACTCACCAATGATGCATCCCAAATATTGAACTTGGGTCAGGCCAAAGGTGCATTTCTCCAAGTTAGCACACAGCTTGTGTTGTCACAAAGTTTGAAGGAACTATCGGATATAGTGGAGGTGCTCTTCCCAACTCTGTTTGAAGATGAAGATGTCATCTAAGTACACAACCATAAATGCATTGGTCGAGGGCTGCAATATGTCTTCCATAAGTCTGATGAATGTTGTAGGGATATTCGTCAATCCGAATGACATGACCAACCATTTGAAAAGGCCCTCCTTGGATTTGAAGGTAGTGTTGCACACATCAGAGGGTTTGATAGGCACCTGGTGATAACCTGAATTCAAGTCAATCTTGCTGAAATATTTGGCCCATTTGAGTTGGTCCAGAAGGTCATCAATCCATGGGATAGGGTACCTATTCTGGACAGGGATATTTTTCAGCATCCGATAGTCAATATAGAGCCTCCAGGTCCCATCCTTCTTCTATACCAATACAATTGGGCTCCCACGAGGTGATGAGCTTCTCTTGATGTGCCCTTTCTGTAATAGTTCTTGAATCTGCCTCTTGATCTCATCATTCTCTTGAATAGAGTGTCGATAGATTAGTCCATTTGGAAGTGGCATGCCCGGGGTCATATCGATGGAGTGCTTGACCTTACATTGAAGAGGTAACCCTATGGGTGAGGTAAAAATATCCCTGTACTCCTCCACTACTCTGTCCATCTGTTGTTGTTGTGTAGAGGAGCCCTACCTAAAAGTCATGGCCACAACCTTCTTCTTGCCTTGGGAGTGAATCATAAGGAAAAAAAATTTCATGGTCTAGGAAATTATCTTATTTCTTTTCTTTGTAATGATCAAAGAGATGGCAGTAAGTGGGGCTACCTCTAGTATCCATTACAACTAATTAGCCAAAGTAATAATCACAGAGCAAGGTCTAGACCCATATTCAGTGTGTCGCTTCCATAAGTATGGTTGTCCTAACAATACATCAAAAACTTCAAGAGGAGCAACGTCACACAATACCTCATCAGAAGGGCCTGATGTTGTAGGGAGGGTGGCAATGCTGGCTGAGGCGAAGATCTTGTCCTTGGTGAAGCCACCCCATGGTGTATGACTATGGATGTTCTGTAGTCTTTAGCCCTAGCCGATTCATGACCTCTACTGAAATGAGGTTCTTTTGGCTCCCAATGTCGACAATGAACTACAATGGAGAACCCTTCACCCACATCTATTAGTGGAAGATGTGTTCCCCCTTCTTTGAATATTTAGGATCAATCCTCTGAACCTTGGTGGTGGCCATGGTGGCACTAGGCTTTGCATCAATGATCTACTTCCCTTTGTTAATCCCCTTATTGGGTTCTGATTCAGAGTTGGAATCTGGGTCTAATACTGAAGCCTTCAGCTTGGCCACTAGTGACTACTTGGCCCGACACTCACTTGTATTGTGAGTGGTGATCTTATGGAACTCACACCATTTTCCTATGTCCTTCTTCATCTTCGTGGTGTTATTCCTTGCTTGTGGCTTTGGCAGGTTGTCCTAGGTAGCCCTACCTTGGCTTAGCCCTTTGTTCTATGCTTTGGGGGTGCCTTTTCCTTGCTTTAGATTTGCATATGCAAAGTCCCTCTTCTTCTCTTTAAACTTCTGCTCAATCTTGATAGCGTACCAATACACTGTGTCGAGCAAGGAAATGTCCAGGAACTCCATCTTGTCCTGGATGTACTTATGTAGAGAGTCGCGGTACTTGAGCACCAAATGTTATTTAGTATCCTTGATACCTAGCTTAGAGTGAAGGGTATGGAAAATATTTTTGAACTCTGGAACATCTTGGTCCCTTCCTTGCCGTAGCGTGGTCCACTTTATATATTTGTCATAATAGCTCTCAACAGGGTAATATTGTTCATTGATGGTGTCTCAAAAATAATTCCAAGTGGGTGCAGTTGAAAACAATGAGGATTCACTCTCGTCATTTTGTTCATAGTAGGTTTCCCACATTCCTTGACGTGTGGGGTGGCTTTGAGAAGTGAAAAAGTAATCTTTTCTCGATTGGAAAACCATTTATCTACAATGCTTGCATATATCAAACCTTCGAATATGGGAATATCAAAGTTAACTTGCACCTTAAAAGGAGTTCCGCCTCCAAAGAGGTAGCTAGATGAATATGCATTGCCTGTGGGTAGCCATTAGGATCTGGGAAAATTTATCCATCATCGCATCCCTCTGTCGCTTGAGGGCTTCCTCGAACAACATTTTGAAAGGATATCCTACCCCATCATCTTTATTTTCTTCTGCCATGGGAGGTTATCGGGTTTTGCGAGGTTGATCTTTCAACGGTTCAACCGGATCAAGCCCTAACTTTGTATACACTCACCTTGTTAGGGACATGCAAAGAAAAAAAAGAAAGAGAAGAATGCTCTGATACCATTGATCCAAACTTAAACAAGAACGCAAAAAATTATATAAACACAAAGATGCAGCAAGAAAACACTTCATTTCGTTAATATAAAAACACTAAACTATGCTTACAAACAGAATGGAAATAAGGTAGCTCAAGTGATGCTAGCTTATCTCTGAGAAGAGATGTGGCAGCTACATGCCTCTGAACTATGTTACAATGAGGCTCAAGAACCTATTTATTATTGGAAAACATGAGAAAACCCTAAATAACCAAAACCCTAACCCCAGGAGATGTAACACCAAGAATTTTGGGCCCCATTGGAGTTAGTTGGACAACCAACTTCTCGAGGTTGTAACTTGACCATATTATCTCCATTTAGTGTGTATGGTACCTTGTTGGAAAGGTCTCACTAAGTACTACAGGTTTCACTATAGGCCCCTACCTATGGCTGTGAGCCTATCGCAGATCCCAAAAAAATGTCGTTTAGGGGGTCAAATCTTCTCCGAAATTTCAGGACCTAAACAACAGCCAAAAATAGTAAATGTTGAAATGAACAAGGAAACAGATGAAACTGATTGGGGGGTCTATGTTGAATAGGTAGGTGGCCACCAATATCCACTTGGATCATCCCCCCCCAAGAAGCAATGGTCCTATTTGCGTGCAGAGCTTCCATGAGGTGAGGAAATTTCTGTTGAACCTGGTCCTTGGTGAACCACTTTCCCTGGTGAAGGAGTTGGCCTGCTTTGTCAACTCGATATAACTATATTCTCTATTGGCAAGTGATCTTGATCTGTGTTTCCATGATATGATCAATTGTGGCCTATTCTATGTAATCTAGGTTGAGGTCTATTGGTGTGAGTTGTTCTGCAATGTCATATGTGTCCAAGAATGGTGGAATGTATGACCGAAGGTGATCTACATTGAACACTGGGTGGGGACCAAGGAACAGTAGGATGGTGAGCTCGAAGGCATAGTCATCGATGACCTTGGTGATGGTGTATGGCTCATATCAGAGCGGGCAAAGCTTGTGGTGGGATCTAGCAAGGTGCTCCTTCTGCAAATGTACCCAAACTTTGTTGCCCCCTGGAACTTGTGTGGCACTTGATGCTGATCATGGCACTGCCTGCACTTAGCATTGGCTTTTTCCAATATATCATGGACCTATTGACATATGTTTTGAATGCGCTCAATGAAATTTTTAAACCTTTCATATTGGGACTGAATGTGATTTGAATCTACTTGAGTGGTTGCAAATGGTATGGCCACATCAATGGGGCATAATTGCTGAAATCCCAGCCCTACTTGAAAGGTGTTGTGGCATGTTGAGTTGTAGAGAGCTCTATTGTAGTTGTGATGGACATAGGGAAGACTTTCATCCCACGTGCATGGATGCTACGAGTTGTACATGCGCAAAATGTGTACGATCATCCTGTTGACAACCTTTGTTTGGGGATGGAAAGTCGTGGACTTAGTAAGTTTTCTATCTAGCATAAACTAGAGACTTCACCAAAATGCACTCAGGAATATGTTGTCTTGATCTGATACATTGGACTATTGGATCCCAAAGTGTACCCACACTCCCTCAAAGAAGAGCTTAGCAGTGGCCTTTGTTGTGATACTCTTCTTGCAGGCCACCATGATGGACATTTTAGAGAATCTGTTGACAACCATGAAAACGCAACCATTTTTCGTGCTTAGTAGAAGGAAAGCCCAACATGAAATCCATGGAGAAAGATTCCCAAGGCTAGCTAGGAGTAGGTAGATGAGTATACACTCCTTTCTTCTTGATGGTTAGTTTGGCAATGGCGCAGGCGGTGCAGGATCTAATGTACTTCCCAACATCCTGATGAAGTTTCAGCCAACAAAAATACTTCTTCAATAATGTCATTGTTTTCTCTACTCCGAAATGTCCGGCGACCCGACTGTAGTGTGCCTCCCAAATAATGTTGGCATGCTCACTTGAAGGAACATAGATGTGTCCTAGGTGGCATAATAGTGCATCCTAAAGGTGAAATTTTGGAACTTGCTTCCCTTCTAGGAGTGTTTGGTATATGCTGTTGAATTTTGGATTGCTCCTATAAAGATGCATCCACCCTGATGTCTCATGCCCACAGGAGTCAAGCACAATGATAAGCACTGTGAATAGTGGTCGATTGAGGCAATCAATGACATTATTGGTGTTTCCCTTCTTAGACATAATTTTCAAATGGAATTATTGCAGATAGGTGGACCATTTCTGATGGCGATCGTTCTGCAACTTCCCTTGTGTCTGTATGAACTGTAGAGGGTGGTGGTATGTGTGGATGAACGTTTCCTTCTACAAAATGTAATGCTTCCAATAGTGATAGCCCTGCATAATGGAATACATCTATTTTTCGTAAGTGGGGTACTTTGAGACTGTGTCTGAAAGTGTCTCACTGTGGTAAGCCACTAGATGCCCATGTTGAGTAGGAAACACACGAATAGCATAGTTAGAGGCATCTATCTCAATCTCAAATGGTTGTTGTAGGTATGGTAATGTGAGAATTGGTGCAGAACAAAGGCAATTCATCAACTCAAAGAACGTTTTTTGTTGGGTTTTCGACCAAAAAAAAAATTCTTTCGCTCTGCCCTTGGTGACTTGACTTAAAGGCCAAGTGATATGAGAGAACCCCACATGAACCTACGGTAAAAATTGACAAGACGCAAAAAGTTGCGGAGCTCTGTTAGAGTGGTTGGGGCTGGCCAATCCCGAATGACTTGTATCTTGGATGGGTCCACATGGACACCCTTCTCATCAATGATGTATCCCATATATTGAACCTGGGTCAGGCCAAAGGTGCATTTCTCCAAGTTAGCACACAACTTGTGTTGTCAAAGGTTTTGAAGGACCTGTCGAATATGGTGGAGGTGTTCTTCCCAACTCTAGCTAAAGATCAATATTACATCTAAATACACCACCATGAATGCATTGGTGGAGGGCTGCAAGATGTCATCCATAAGTCTCATGAAGGTTGTAGGGGCATTCATCAATCTAAACAACATGACCAACCATTCGAAAAGGTCCTCCTTGGATTTGAAGGAAGTCTTCCAGACATCAGAGGGTTTGATAGGCAACTGGTGATAACCTAACTTCAAGTCAATCTTGCTGATATATTTGGTCCCTTTGAGCTTGTGCAGATGTTCATCAATCCACAGGATTGGGTACCTATTCCAGAAAGTGATCTTGTTCAATGCCTGCTAGTCAATACAAGGTGATGAGAATGGACTGTTGTTCCCTTTCTATAATAGTCCTTGAATATACCTCTTGATCTCATAGTTCTCTAGAACAAAGCATCAATAAATTGGTCCATTGTGAAGTGGTGCACCCGGGGTCAGATCTATGGAGTGCTTGACCTGACAGTGTAGAGGTACCCTTGTGGGTGAGTAGAAAATATCCCCATACTCCTCCACAAACTTGTCCATCTGTTCTTTTTATGCAAAGGAGCCTTGCCTAGAATTCATGGCCACAAACTTCTTCTTCCCTCGGAGCGACTTATAAGGAAAAAAAAAACCTAGTATGGGAAATGAACTTATTGCATTGCTTTGTAGTGATCAAAGAGATGGTGATAGGTGGGGCTACCTTTGGTATCATGTACAACTAATTAGCCAAAGTAATAGTCACAGAGCGAGGTTTAGACTCATATACATCATGTCGCTTCCACAAGTATGGTTGTCCTATCAATACATCACAAACCTCAAGAGGAGCAACATCACACAGTACCTCATCGTGGAGGGTTTGATGTTGTAGGGAAGGTGGCACTGTTTGCTAACGCGAAGGTCTCATCCTTGGTGAAGCCACCCAATGGTGTACGCCTATGGTGTGATGTAGTCTTTAGGCCCAACCACTTCACAACCTCTATTGAAATGAGGTTCTTTTGGCTCCCTCTATCGACAATGAACTGTAGTGGAGAACCCTTCACCCACATCTGCGAGTGGAAGAGGCATTCCACCTCCTCAGGATCTTCAAGCTCAATCTTCTGGATCTTGGTGGTGGTCACAGTGGCGCTGGGATCTGCATCAATGATTTAATTCCCTTTGTCAGTCCCCTTATCAGGTTCTGATTCAGATTCAGAGCCTATCTCTGATTTGGAAGCCTTCAGCTTGGCCACCAATGTCTGCTTGGCCTGACACTCACTTGTATTGTGAGTGGAGCTCTTATGGACCTCACACCATTTTCCATGTAATTCTTCATCTTCATGGTGTTTTCCTTTACTTGTGGCTTCAGTGGGCTCTCCTGGGTGGCCCTGCCCTGGCTTGGCCCTTTGTAATGTGGTTTGGAGGCACCTTTTACTTGCTTTGGATTTGGAGATCCAAAGTCCCGCTTCTTCTCTTTAAAATTCTTCTTAATCTTGATGGCGTATTGATACACCATGCCCAGTAAAGAAATGTCCAGGAACTCCATCTCGTCCTGGATGTACTTGTGTAGATAGTCGCGGTACTTGAGCACGAAATGTTTCTCAGTATCCTTGATACCCAACTTCTTGCGAAGGGAATGGAAAATATTTGTGAACTCTGGAACTCTTGGTCCCTTCCCTGCCGTAGCGTGGTCCACTTTATGTGTTTGTCTTCATAGCTCTCAACAGGGTAATATTTTTCCTTGATGGCATCTTGAAAATAATTCCAAGTGGGTGTGGTTGAAAACAATGAGGGTTCACTCTCATCCTTTTGTTCACAATAGGTTTCCCACCAGTCCTTGACATGTGGTGCGGCTTTGAGAAGTGAAAAAGTAATATTTTCCCGATTGGAAAAGTAATGAACTTAAAAATATCCTTCCAATAGATTTAACCATTTATCTACGATGTATGCATCTATCAAGCCTTCGAATATGGGAATATCGAAGTTAACTTGTACCTTAAAAGGAGTGGCGCCTTTAGAGTGGTTGGTAGATGAAGATGCATCGCTTGTGGGTAGTTGTCAAAGGATATAGGAAACTTCATCCATCATTGTGTTCCTCTGTCACTTGAGGGCTTGCTTGAGCAACATTTTAAAAGGATCTCTTACCCCCTCGTCTTTTTTTTCTTCTGCCATGGGAGTTTGCTAGTGATCTAGGTGGCTCTAGAGAGACACACAGGACAAAGAGGGCTTATGAACACTCAAAAATCAAAGTGTTTATAATGATTTCAACCCAATATTTGAGTGTAGATCTCGTCGTCCAGATCATGGTGGTGCAACGGTTCATCAATCCGAGTCTGGATACGAAAGTTAGAAGTAGTCAAAGTTGGGTTGACTTTTTGATGACTGGGCAGCTTAAGGAGGCCACAATTTGGACCGAACCTGACCATCGGATTTCGGCCAACTCTAGTTGGATTCTAGGTGAAATTGTGGGGTTGTTAATTTGACACTAACCCCACCACCCCCCTACACACCATATATATATCTATTGTATTAAAGGGGTGGGCACGGTGGCCCTGAGAGCCCTCAACAAAAGCCAACGCATGGAGTATGAGACTTACAGGGGTTGAACCCGCCTGGCCCACGTGGCTGGCCCCAAAAATATTTACACACCAACTTAAACCATATTACAAACAATGCCCCTATTTTGGTTAAACAAAACCATAATGTAATAAAATAGGGAGGGGCAGGGTTTGACCACCTGACCCCTCCTCAACCATATGCTAATATTGCCATTACGCCAACCACCCTCATTGGGTAATCCACCAAATTTTTTAATATAAAACCAATATTTTTACTATTGCACGTAGTTCGAGAAAGAGATGGATGAATTAGGAGTAGGCACACAAATTGAGGCGAATTAATTAATTTTTTATGTAGGAACCATGAATTTTTCAGGAGGGCCAAATTTCCACTTTGTCAGATTTTGACAAGTTTTATATGGGTTCAACACCTCTCATCATCATGAATGCAATGGCATTATCCATTTATCCATCAGAGTTCTGTATTTTTTTGCCATTTTCAGGATGAAGGTGGAACCATGATCGCTGTAAAAAACAGGGAGCAAAACCATGAGCCTTGAAATTTTCACGAGGTAAATTTTCTCCATGTCGGAATATAGTCAAGTTTATACGTGTTTTTCACGGTTTTCCACAGGGATTGCAATGGCGAGGTCAGGTTTTCCATTTGAGTTGCATATTTCCAGTCCACCCATGGTGTAGAATCTTTGAGGAATCTAGGGGGAATCTAAAAGATTCCTTGAGCCCCAGATTCTCAACTTCTCAAAATTCAGATTTTGGACAGTCGATTTTGCACTATTTGATGCACAAATATGATGGTGCATTCAGATTTCTCATTCCTTCATTCTATTATTCAACCACTTTTTAAGTGGAATGCAGATGTCAACATCCATGTGTGAGTAATCATGCGAATGATACTGTGAGATCGATGGTTCGAACAACTTCAGCAGTTTGACATCCACTTCTTCAGATGGCCCTTGATTGTGAGGTATATGATGTGTTCATGTACTTCTTCTTTATGCATTATGCTACATAGATCCTTGATTGATGTTGATACAGGATCTTGTTTCTTACATTTTTATGATTCTTGCTTGATGTGATGCAGAATTGCCAATGTGATGTACTTGTTGTCATGATTCATCATGTTGTGTTTTGAGATCCATTTGTTGTATGTTGATGGGATACTCATGTGTTGCCATGCATGTTTGCATTGAGATCCCTTTTATGCCATGTTGGTGGGATGCTCATCATGCATGCGTTTTGTGTCATACTGATAGGAGTCTTTCGACTGAGAGTTCCTATAGTGGAACATCTCTTTGAGCCACTCCTACGTGAGGGCATTTTCCTTGTATGATCGTGACATCATCTCTTATGTACATCATCACTATTGATAGCACTTAATGGAGCATCCTACACCATCTTGACACTAGGGCCCGAAGACGTAGTCCCTCACGGACGAACTCCGTTATCAACAACTTTTGTTTTTATGTTGCTGATGATTGTCATGTTCCTCTTCTTTACAGCATGCACATGTATTCAACCATGTTCTTTTAAAAATGCAATTTAACACATCACGAAAGTAAAAGGTCTTGGAAGTTTCCTTCATCACACCCGGACCTGGATCAAGTGGTATCAGAGCGGTCTTTGCATTGATGTGAATTGCAGCGTGAACAATGGGATGTGCAATGACATAGGATGAAAGAGCAATGTATGAGACCATGCTCAACATTTCCAAAAGAGTGGAAATCATGTATGAAACTCTACAGAAAGAGATAGAGGAAAAGGAGTGATTGCAGCTTTAGTTGCAAGCCATAGAAGAGGCCCTGGAAGAACTAAAGTAAAACAAACATAATATTCAAACAGAGAATGCAGAATTGAAGATGCACCTACATGAAGAGAAAGAGGAAAAAAAAAGTTTGCTATGAAAGTTGCAAGGAAAGGACAAGGCATTGGAAAAGCTGCAACATGACCCATGTGAGGTAAAAAGTAGTTCTCCAAATTCATGTATGTTTCCTGATGATGATTTCGTTGTTTTCAAAAATCATAGCATAGGAATTGGCTCCAAACTGTTGAAGAGAATGGGGTATGAAGGAAAATGCTTGGGCATTAATGGCCAAGGCATTGTCAACCCCATCAAAGTAGAGGAATTACTATGTCAAATAGGACTTGGGTATGTCAGAAAGGAAGTTGGGGAATGAACCAAGACAGCTAGCAAACCACCATCAATAGATGATGAGAAGCCCTCATCAGTTCTTTGCAAATCAAAAGAGGAGGTAAGAGATGTTGATTTCCTTTCAGTTTCATCTTCACATAGTATGAGTTCTGTTGGAGATTTGGAGATCCAAATTATAGGGACAAACATGAGGCTCCTTACAAGGATGAGGCACGAGGAGGAAGAAGAACTTGGTATTAATAACCAAGGCATAACTCAACCTTTGGAGATTATGCATGAACATTGATTTGCAGGCTCGAGATACACTAAATGAGAGTGCTCGAAGGTGTCAGAGTCGTCTGAGACATTGATGAAATCATCGAGGAAAGAGAATGATGGGAACACATCCCCAGCCCCGAAGCGAGCGACCCCAAAAATATTTACGCGCCAAATTAAACCATATTACAACAAATGGTGCCCCTATTTTGGTTAAATAAAACCATAATGTAATAAAATAGGGAGGGGTGGGGTTTGACCTCCCGACCGCTCCTCAACCATATGCTAATATTGTCATTACGCCAACCACCCTCGTTGGGTAATCCACCAGGTTTTTTAATATAAACCCAATATTTTTACCACTACAGGAAGTTCGAGACAGAGATGGAGGAACCAAGAGCGGGCATGCAAATCGGGGTGAATTAATTAATTTCTAATGTAGGAACCATGAATTTTGCAAGATGGCCAAATTTCCACTTTGTCAGATTTTGACAAATTTTATATGGATTCAACACCTCTTTTTGCCACGAACACAATGGCGATGTCCATTTCTCCATCAGATTTCTGCATTTTTCGGCCATTTTCAGGATGAAGGTGGAACCATGATCGCTGTAAAAAACAGGGAGTGGAACCATGAGCCTTGAAATTTTCCCGAGGAGATAAATTTTCTCCATGTTGAAATACAGTCAAGTTTATACTTGTTGTTCATAGTTTTTCACAGGGATCGCAATGGCGAGGTCAGATTCACCATTTGAGTTGTAGATTTCTAGTCTATCCATGGAGCAAAATCTTTGAGGAATCCCAATGGAATCTAAAAGATTCCTTGAGCCCTAGATTCTCAATTTCTTAGAATTCAGATTTTGGATAGCTGATTTTTCACTATATGATGCCACAAATCTAATGGTGCATTCAGATTTCTCATTCCCTCATTCTATTCTTCAGCCACTTTTCTAAGTGGAATGCAGATGTCAACATCCATGTGTGAGCAGTCATGCGAATGATGTTGTGAGATCGATGGTCCGAACAGCATGCAAGTACTGAGAATATGCCCCCTGCTGAAATGGCATCAGAAGAAGGCAGGGCACCACTTGTAGGATGAACAATTCTGGCAGCATGTGCCGATTGACCACTACATACCGGGCCTCGAGATGGGCCGGCAACAGTAGTTACGACGGAAAATGCCGTAACGACACTAGAAACTGGAGTCGATGATGCGACACAAACGGTCGGATTGGTCGGAACTGACGTGTCAATGGTATGGTGAACCTGGGAAACAAAAGGTCTCGTAGTGGGAACAATGTTATTATCCCACATAGAAGAGGAACTCGTAGAGCCCATAGCATCCCTTAGAGATCTATAGCGCGCCGACACTGTGATACCGAGAGGTGTAACAGTGTAGGGCGTAGAGATAACCGGGGATGTGGCCAGGATGGGAGTCTCAATACTCGACATAACGGGTGTTCCACTCGATACAGGAGATGTGTCTTCCATGTCGGAAGAAGCCATCGGGGACGAAACACCAACAGGAGTAGAGGGAAAATCCTCTTCAGAAGGCTCCCAAATAGGGTTCCAAAACAAGTCGTAAAGCTCGTCCTCTGGAGCATGAGAGTTCAATGGTTGGACACTTGGAATAATAGGGAAAGTGTCACCACAAACTAGTGTCTCAGGAGCAGCAGAATAAGGAGACCCTTGGTCACTCGGGACGGGAGACGGGATCAATGGATCCGCTAGGATGATCGAATCAAACAAAAATCCTAGACAAGCTAATGATAAAAGACCCTACTCAAAACTAGCACAAACAAGATCTAACAAGGTAAATTGTAATCATGGTCAAATAAATTTTAAAACATTAGGACACAACTTGACCTTTTCATGTTTTAGGAGTCGAGAAAAGGACAAAAGATGACAATAGTCACCTTCGAATATTTAGTGAGCCTGAAGTGACAAGTGCTCAATAGAGCCTTTTTCTTTTAAGGAGTCCGAAAAGGATCAAAAAGTGACTGCTCTGGAGAAACTAGGCAAGGGGTTTACCAGACAATCTGTAAAACTGCATATACACCTTAGCGATCATATGAAAGCCAAGGACTTTTCGTACGGCAGTGAATCTTCCCGAATGCTGTGTTCGGTGCGTTACGGGCTGTAAGGTGGCAGACACGACTTCCTGTGGATCAAGGATGATAACCTAGTGGATTCTCCCCATATATACGCGACTGTATGTGGGAGAACAAGTCCGTACTAGACCACAGTTGAATCACACAAGGAGGAATCACCCAACCTTAATGTGAGAACAAAAGTGACTAGGTTTAACGACGTCGGAGCACGTCTCTAGCCTAGACCTCTAGAATGTGAGCGTTATCTTCCAATGCGTTTTTAAGTTCATTCGATTTATTTTAAAGTTGATCTTGAGTTAAGTTTCGGTTTTCAAGTCCTATCATATGTAATTTCTCAAAATCCCTAAATGCACTCTATATGCCAAAATATGTCATTCCATTCGATGAATGCTAATTACAAGAGATTTAGAGGGATTTCACACAAACGAAATGATCACAAAACAAAAAATAACTTCCCTAATGCAGCTAATGGAAATTCACAAAGTTTTCTTTGAGATCACTAATCATTAATCAAAATGAAAATCTTATAGTTCTCATTAACTAATACAAAGCAAAAGAGATTTTCCTTTCTGTTGATGGCAAAGTGCATTAAACAAACTTTGAGAAATGATAACAGACAAATGTGGAAAAAAACGGTTGACCCCAAACAACTGTGATCCGTGCCCGGGTAGTGAAAAGAAATCGAAATAATGTCAAGATTGGTTCAACAACGATCACTTAAACAACCAAGCAAAAGCAAGCAAAGAGGAAGTCTCAATTAAACCAACAGCAAGCAGTAAACGAACCTTTGCAAACGAGTAACCAAGCAAAGCTGATCCAACAAGCTTGGAACAATAAAACTAGGTCACAAAGAAAAAAGCAAGATTCGCTTCAACAAGACTCACAAGAAAGTGCTTCAATCTTCAGAAAATGAAAATCAAGTCATAAATCAAGTGAAAACAGCAGGGGTTAGCAAGACCAACAGGCTCAGGAGGTAGAACTGAAGAAATTCAATCCTACAGGAATCAGCGCGGGTGGAACACATCAACAGTGCGCTGATAAGAAACTACGCGAGCAACAATGCGATGTCAGCGCGGAATTACACGACTTAACAGCGATGGTTCGATTTTCAAAACCATCACGACTGTTTTTTGTATTAACGTGATGATCAGGAAGTCACAGAAAGGGCTATGCGATGGCAGCACGACTGTTTTATAATAAACCGCGATGAAGCTAAAAAATGACCACAATCAAGCCAAAAAATCCCAAACCAAGGCAATCACTCTTTAAACAATCAAGGCACTTCCCAGACCGAACCAGGAAACCCAAAAAAGAGAGAACTAATCCCCAAACTTCGAAAAGAGAGCAAAAATCAAACTCAAGGAAAAAATGAACAAGAATAGGACAAAAGCTAGCTCCACGTTGTTCAGTTCGTAAACCAAACCAGAGATTGACTGAAGTGGCTTTGATCTACTTCACTAATGCAGAGCAATAGCATTTCGAAGGCTAACTGGTCATGCTTCAGGCTCCGTCTAAAGTTTGCAAATCAAACAACAAGGTAAAACTCCCCAGCGGAGTCGCCAAATTGTTGTGTAGGTAAATCCCCTCTGCAGACAAAGGCAACCCCACTAGCCTAACTGAGGTCTAGCAACAATCAAACAACGCTAACACGTAGGTTCCTAATTGCAAAATGAAGGCTAAGATGAGAGCCTACCTCGAATCCAATGCTTATATTCGTAGAAGGGTCGTCGCTTTCGTTCTTTTGCTTCAGCTGGTCGCAATCCTCACGATCTCCATGAACATACACCTGCACATGCAAAGAACAAGACAAATACAAGCATAAAATCCGGGAAATGCAACTATGTATCAGTCAGAAAGGATACAACTCAAACATCATAATAAAGACACATGAGTGGAATCATAATGATAGTCGTCTATTATTATTGATAAAAAAAAGAGAATAAAACCAAGTTCTGACGTCAGATCCTCCTTTGGTTGGGTCCAGCCAGCAAGTCCCTCAAGCATTCACCCTTGAAGGTAGATATCCCAAGACAAAACTCTCTCTCACACAAGTTTACACGAGATGGAAACACTTCACAACCTTCCTTAAGCACTCTAGCAATCCCACACTTGTCGCACCAGCTGCCTATCAAGCTCACACACTATCAGCAATACTCTAAACACACTCAATTCCAAACTAGCAGCTCATGGAAATGGTGGAGGCTTAAATAGGAGAAGGAGTCTCCATGAATGGTGGGAGGATGAGCTTATCTCCAAGGAAGGTGGCTCAAATGATGAAACAGACATGCCAGAGAAGGGAGGGCGACATTTACAAGGCCAACAACCAGGTCTGGAGTCATCTGGAAGGCCGGCTATTAGAACAAACTAGCCCAAACTGGTTCATCGCGGGTAAGTAACTGCACTGGAGCACTGACATCGCTGCTGAATAACAAAGAAAGTCATATCAGCACGATCAAATATAAGTAACGGATGCGCTGTCACATGAAATTCAACCAGTGTGGGAATCACGTGTACTTCCGTGCTAGCAGCGCATTAGGCCTGTTTTGGAGTGCTCATCAGCTCGTTTATTTTTACAAAAGTTGTGATGATAGAATAACTTTGGCAAAGTGGTTCATTTGGCAACATTAGAGAGCATGAGCATGATTAATTTGGTCCCATGACACAGCAGGAAGGCTGACAGGGATTCAACACCTCTTTTTGCCATGAACACAATGGCGATGTCCATTTCTCCATCAGATTTCTGCATTTTTCGGCCATTTTTAGGATGAAGGTGGAACCATGATCGCTGTAAAAAATAGGGAGTGGAACCATGAGCCTTGAAATTTTCCCGAGGAGATAAATTTTCTCCATGTTGAAATACAGTCAAGTTTATACTTGTTGTTCATAGTTTTTCACAAGGATCGCAATGGCGAGGTCAGATTCGCCATTTGAGTTGCATATTTCTAGTCTACCCATGGAGCAAAATCTTTGAGGAATCCCAATGGAATCTAAAAGATTCCTTGAGCCCTAGATTCTTATTTTCTTAGAATTCAGATTTTGGATAGTTGATTTTTCACTATTTGATGCCACAAATCTAATGGTGCATTCAAATTTCTCATTCTCTCATTCTATTCTTTAGCCACTTTTCTAAGTGGAATTCAGATGTCAACATCCATGTGTGAGCAGTCATGCGAATGATGTCGTGATATCGATGGTCTGAACAACATGCAAGTAATGAGAATAAGCCCCCCCTCGCTGAAATGGCATCAGAAGAAGGCAGGGCACCGCTTGCAGGATGAACAATTCTGGCAGCATGTGCTGATTGACCACTACGTACCGGGCCACGAGATGGGCCGGCAACAATAGTTACAAGAAAATTCCATAACGACACTAGCAACTGGAGTCGATGATGCGATACAAACAGTCGGATTGGTCGAAATTGACTTGACAACGGTATGGTGAACCTGGGAAACAAAAGGTCCCATAGTGGGAACAATGTTATTATCCCACATAGAAGAGGAACTCGTAGAGCCTAGCTTGATCATAGAGCAGTACTAGGTCTCCCTCAATGAAAGATCGGGGGTTAATAGTATTATCGAAGTGAGTTTTCACTCGCTTCTTCTGAGCTTCAATAGCTAGGGAGGCTAGACGACGAGTCTCATCCAGCCGTTCTAAGTAAAGAAGATGCTCTTCTACTGGAGTAGTATCAGGGAGCAACTCGATGGCTATCTTTAATGAAGGAATCTCACACTCAATAGGAAGGGTCGCCTCCAGTCCGTAAACTAACTAAAAAGGAGTGAAACTGGTGGTGTCCTTCACGGAGGTCTATGCCGGCATATGGCCAGTCCTCCACAAAAATAGTTTGCCTCTCCAACCACTCTCGGAAGTATACTCCCCATGCCACTGGTCGACCGCCACCTCCTCATGGCATGACTTGGCCCCATCGTGTGGCCCTTGTCTCTCGAGGGCCTCTAGGTGGGTCCACGACCATATCCTGCAGCTGCAATAGCAGTACCCGCTCCAACATGAGCGGGAGTAAAATCGACCCGTAGCCAAACTACTTCGACTCACCTCGACGGTAGGTGGTCAGCTGTCTCTTCATACTTGTCGTTACTGCCGCTGCCTAGTTGAATATGGTAGGATTCAAGCATTCGAGAGCCAATCGAAGATGGGCCTTCGAGGCCTCGTGATTGGCCAAGGAGCCCCTGCCCAAGTCACCATGAAGAGTATAGTTCGAAGGACGATGTCCTCCACTATAGGAATTGCTACCTTCCCGCTCCGCGTCTTGCGTGCCCGTGGGCGCACCTGGGCCATCAGCATATCTAGAGTATCACCACTGGGTCGTTGCCCCTCTAGAATAGTCATCTCACCTCGACGTGATAAACCGGTCAAAAAATAGCTATCTGTGTAGTCAAACTCGATGTCTCAGCCTCGGATCACAAATTTCCCATCAGTGGGATTCCAGGCTCTGATCAAGAATTCAAGAAGGTCAGGCTGTGCTCGCAGGCGCGGAGTTAGGAAGAATTTAAGCAACCCGCACCCCCACATTGCATTTCGGCATCCAACATCGGCAAAAGCCACTATATCCTCAATATCATGAGTGCGTTCCTACCAAACGAACGCCATCATACCCTGCATGATCAAAAAATTTCATTAGGGCCCTGCTCATAAAGTTTCACACATTCAATTTGTCAAAAACTTGTTGCGCGGCGTCAGCGCGACTGTTTTTAAAACAGTCGCACTGATCATGGTGCCCTTTGATAATCTTTTCCAAGTCAGCGCGGAAGTACATCAATATTCAGCGCTGATCCGGGAATGGTCTGTGGAAGTTTTTTCGATCAGCTTGGACCCGATAGGGAAATCCGCGCTGACCGAGAGCGGAATGAGTTTCAAAAAATCCGCCCAAACCGCCACTTCCCACCGTTAAAATGCAGAAAAAAGACTTCAAAATGGAGCGTAAGGGAAGATGAACCTACCTGGTACAGACTGCATGATCTTTGCTGCACGTACGGGGTGGAATTTGGCTCGTCAACCTCACAGCTCCAAGTCGTTCTCCAAAGCTCCAAATGGTAACAATGGTAAAACATTTGGTTTACCCTCCTATTTATGGTAAATTTTTGAAAATTAAATATTACTTTTCATCAATATGGGTTTTTTATGATGGTTTTTACCATATGCTTGGTTCCAATATAGTTTTACTATGCTTTTATGCATGTTGTCTATATCATTTCGAACAGGTTTACGCGTGCGGTGTTCCTTGTGCAGATTCTCATGCTGGTGGAATTACGACGGTTCTATACGCACTTGATTCCAAAATGTCGGCTTTAAGATTTTTTTCGACGTGAAATAAGAAAAGATAGCTAATTCTCCCTCTCAACTCGTTAAAAGAAGCGAGAGGTGGTCGCTTTTAAAGCTCGTTTTTCGACCATTTAAACTTAAAAGGATCGTCGGGTTTTTGTCGTTTCAAATTCGTTAATGGTCATGAAGTGACGTGGTTTTCATCGCTTTTTTACTTTTTCAGATCAAATTCACTACTTATGAAAAGTAGTCCTCGGTCGTAATGATCGGGCGGTTCTTTCGAGCATAGTTTTATACTTTTTCGGGCTCGAGAGACACAACTTTACGAAAAAGGACACCCCTGGAGTTTCCTTTTCGCTGTCTTTTCAAACTCTCTAAATATGAAAAAACGCCGAGTTTTTCCTTTGTCAAACTCGTTAAAACTTTAATGACACCGGGTTCCATCGTGATGACACCTCTCAAGCATATTCTATCCCCGTCAAGCTTGCCATCCAAAAATAACCGGGGTACTCGCCAGAAATGGTGGGGGAATAAAGGAACCATAATCATCGTCATGTCAGCAGTATGTCACTCTTGAACATGGCACTTTTCTACATTTGTTTCTGGGTGGGGACATCTCATCTTGTTTCACACATGCCTCCGTGGGTTTGGGTTATCCTGTTTTACCGTTCATCTGCTGATCGCCTTGTCACCATGACCCCTGATCATTTGACATCAAATACTGCCAAGTCTACTGTCGTGCCACCGATATGTTCAAGAGAAGTTGACCTTTGCAGAATACTCAACCTCCCTCTGATACCTCACACAAAACATTTTATCCCTATCTGTCTCGTGTCGATGATGTGGGAAACATTATGGCCCACCTTTGATCAAGGTCACTTCTGTTGACTTCAGCTCATTATCCCGGAAGTTGACCTAGAAACTCCCTTCAGGTGCCTTAGAGCCTGCATGCCTCAATGGCAGGTTCTTCGTGTTCGACGCGAGGTTTTCATCATTGGCCTCCGATCAAATGATTCTATGGGTGTTCGACACCGGCTCACTGGTTCGCACACCGTGGATTATACCTATAGTACCTTGAGGACCATTTTCATTATTGGTGGTACCTCTCGCATCTGTTAACAGTTTTCATCATTGGCTGGTAATTAGACGATGTTCTCGCATGTTCGACTTTGACTCTTATATTCGCATGATTGAACTTGTACTTTGTTCAGATCGAGTTGGAGCGCAATACCCTGGATTTTGTATGTTGGGATCCAGGCTGCATTTTTTGGATTATTATAATCACTACATGACTCATTCACTGGATGGCTGTGCCCATACCATGTACATCATGTATTTGACATATCAGTTGTACATACGTGCAAGTTCTTCCTGGTGGTGTTCCAGTTCAGCCAGTTTCATAAAGTGTTTCACCCCTCCCACTCTCTCGGGCTTCATGCTTTAGGGGGCATCTGTTACACAGTAATTTGTCACTGTCTCCCTGTCAATCTTCCTGCTGTGTCATGGGACCAAATTAATCATGCTCATGCTCTCTAATGTTGCCAAATGACCCACTTTGCCAAAGTTCTTCTATCATCGCAACTGTTGTAAAAATAAATGCTCTGATGAGCGCTCCAAAATAGGCCTAATGCGCTGTCAGCACAGAAGTACACGTTATTCCCGTGTTGGTTTAATTTCATGTGACAGCGCGTCCGTTACTTATATCTGATCGCGCTGATATGCCTTTATTTGTTATTCAGTAGCGATGTCAGCGCTCCAGTGCAGTTACTTACCCGCGATGATCTAGTTTGGGTGAGTTTGTTCTAACAGCCGGCCTTCCAGATGAGTCCAGACCTGGTTGTTGGCCTTGTAAATGTCGCCCTCCCTTCTCTGGCATGTCTATTTCGTCATTTGAGCCACCTTCCTTGGAGATAAGCTCATCCTCCCACCATTCATGGAGACTCCTTCTCCTATTTAAGCCTCCACCATTGTCATGAGCTGCTAGTTTGGAATTGAGTGTGTTTAGAGTATTGCTGATAGTGTGTGAGCTTGATAGGTAGCTGGTGTGACAAGTGTGGGATTGCTAGAGTGCTTAAGGAAGGTTGTGAAGTGTTTCCATCTCGTGTAAAATTGCGTGAGAGAGAGTTTTGTCTTGGGATATCTACCTTCAAGGGTGAATGCTTGAGGGACTTGCTGGCTGGACCCAACCAAAGGAGGATCTGATGTCAGAACTTGGTTGTATTCTCTTTTGTTTTATCAATAATAATAGACGACTATCATTATGGTTCCACTCATGTGTCTTTATTATGATGTTTGAGTTGTATCCTTTCTGACTGATACATAGTTGCATTTCCCAGATTTTATGCTTGTATTTGTCTTGTTCTTTGCATGTGTAGGTGTATGTTCATGGACATCGTGAGGATTGCGACCAGCTGAAGCAAAAGAACGGAAGCGACGAACCTTCTACGAATATAAGCATTGGATTCGAGTTAGGCTCTCATCTTGGCCTTTATTTTGCAATTAGGAACCTGCGTGTTAGCGTTGTTTGATTGTTGCTAGACCTCAGTTAGGCTAGTGGGATCGCCTTTGTCCGCAGAGGGGATTTACCTACAACACTACCCATGGAGCAAAATCTTTGAGGAATCCCAATGGAATCTAAAAGATTCCTTGAGCCCTAGATTCTCAATTTCTTAGAATTCAGATTTTGGATAGTTGATTTTTCACTATTTGATGCCATAAATCTAATGGTGCATTCAGATTTCTCATTCCCTCATTCTATTCTTCAACCACTTTTCTAAGTCGAATGCAGATGTCAACATCCATGTGTGAGCAGTCATGCAAATGATGTCATGAGATCGATGGTCTGAACAACTTCAGTAGTTTGACATCTGATTCTTCAGATAGCCCTTGGTTGTGAGGTATATGATGTGTTCATGTACTTCTTCTTTATGCATTGTGCTGCATAGATCCTTGATTGATGTTGATGCAGGATCTTGTTTCTTACATTTTATGATTCTTGCTTGATGTGACGCGGAATCTCCTATGTGATGTACGTGTTTTCATGATTCATCATGTTGTGTTTTGATATCCCTTTGTTGTATGTTGATGGGATACTCATGTGTCTCCAAGCATGTTTGCATTGAGATCCATTTTATGCCATGTTGGTGGGATGCTCATCATGCATGAGTTTTGTGTCATACTGATAGGAGTCTTTTGACTGAGAGTTCTTGTAGTGGAACATCTCTTCGAGCCATTCCCGTTTGAGGGAATTTTCCTAGTATGATTGCGACATCATCTCTTATGTACATCATCACTATTGATAACACTTAATGCAGTGGCCTACACCATATTGAGACTGGGGCCTGGAGACGTAGTCCCTCCTGGATGAAATCCATTATCAATGGATTTTGTTTTTATGTTGCTGATGATTGTCATGTTCCTCTTCTTCACAACATGCACATGTATTCACTCATGTTATTTTAAAAATGTAATTTAACACATCACAAAAGTAAAAGGTCTTGGAAGGGTCCTTCATCACACTCGAACCTGGATTAGTTGGGTTTTGCAAGGTTGATCTTGCAATGGTTCAACTAGATCAAGCCCTAACTCCTTATACCTTGACCTCATTAGGGACATGCAAAGAAAAACAGAGAAAGATTAGACCGCTCTGACACCACTAATCCAAACTTAAATAGGAACACAACAACTTAAAGATATAATCATAAACACAACGATGTAGTACAAAAATACTTCATTTCATTAATAGAAAAATATTGAATTATGCTTACAAATAGAATGGAAATAAGATAGCTCAAGCAATGGTAGCTTATCTCTGAGAAGAGATGTGGCAGCTACATGCCTTTGAACTGCGTTACAATGAGTCTCAAGGGCCTATTTATTATTGGAAAACATGATAAAACCATAAACAACCAAAAGCCTAACCCTAGGAGATGTAACACTAAGAATTTGTGGGCCTCGTTGGGGTTAGTTGGGTAGTCAACTTCCCGGGTTCGTAACTTTGCCATATTATCTCCGTTTGGCGCATATGATACTTTGTTGGAAAGGTCTCACCTAGTACTACAAGTTTCGCCATAGGAGTTTTTTGACAACACAGGCCTTCCACAGACCCCAAAAAAATGTCGTTTAGGGGGTCAAAACTGCTTTGGAAGTTCAGGACCTAAAAAAACTGCTAAAAATAGTAAATGTTGAAATGAGCAAGGAAACAAATGAAATTGACTAAGGTGGTCTAGGTGGAATAGGCGGGTGGCCACTAGTATCCACCTGGATCAGGAAATTAATCACTCTTCCTATAAGGATGATGAGGGTGATGATGATGATAATCTCTCTTGGATGAGGAACTAGAATGATGCCCATACGACTAGTCCTCCTATAAGATGTATCCAATGATTTTCCACCTCTGATTATATCCCCTTTACCCAACCTGTATCTGGACTAAGAATTGATACCATATGCTCCATTAGTTTCTTTTTCCTACTCTTGATTGATCCTCAACCGTCCCTATCTCTGCAATTCCAACAAGCTCTAAAGAATTGATGCATTGACTTCTACCTATTTTTCATGAGCCCTCACAAGTCTTTCTTGAGCCTCATCCAACCTATCATTGTCTTATTTGCAACTTCTGATCTTTGGCCTCAAACCCCTCAATCTATCTGCTATATCAAGAGAATATTCATCTTCTTGTAGCCCAACTGATTTGTAGGGAGAGTCATGGGAACTGTAGTATACCATTTTTTGCTCGTCATCTTTGATTCTCTTCTTCCTGCAAGTAGGCCATGCTAGATAAACCAATAGATACCAAAATTAAAACCATAACTCAATGATGTTCATGGGAGGCTTATCTCATCTGCAAAATCAGTCCACATTAGCATGATACATATATAATCATAATCATATCAATATAACAACATCATGCATGACCATACCAATTGTATATCATGACCCCATTCATGACAACCATAACCTTGACAACATCAAAGTTTTACGAAAGGGAGCGCAACTTGGCTCTTATACCACCCTGTAACCTGCCTCCTTCCACATTTACCCACTTTCACTAGTTTTCCCAAGGTAAACATGAGATGAGGGTCACTATGATAAGACCCAACCTCCTATATGACCTTAAGGAAATTAATTTGACAACTTAAGACTTTACTGACCTCCCATAGGTGCCATAGGACCTCTAGGAACAACCCAACCCCTCTAGGTGTCCAACCCCTAAGTTAACTCTATGTTTCACTTATCTAGAGCCTCAGTCGCTCCCTTTCCAAGGCCTCCAAGCACTATAACCCTTCGTTCACTCCCATAGGCTTGCTTCCCAATGAATTTGGGCTTTTTCAATCATTTATATGCTAGTTACCCCAAATTATGAGCTGCTTTTCCAGGGATAAGACTCAAGGCCCTACACAGAACTTAGTGAAACTTCCAAAAATGATGAATCACAGATGAATAAGACTTCCAAATGAAAACTTAAACTAGGACTTGACCTGACCTCTATCAACCACGATTAACATTATGCCAAACACATGATGAACATGCAACCTACAGGTCATGAATTCATATTTGAACATAAGGATCTGAAAACTTATTTGAGCTTTAATAAGAAGGATTTATGCCTTCTTACAATAGTTATTATAACACCAATTAGGTCATGCATTCATTAACCAAACATTCATTGAATGAAATGTGATAAGATCAATACTCAAATATGTCATATAACAATTCTTATAACCAACATATGATAATATAACATCCATTAAAGCCACATAGTAACAAGTAAATTTACTTATCAAAGACAAGAGAATCTTATTAACCATATGAAAAAGTCAGCCAAGTCAGGGACTTTCACATACCACCTCACCATAGATTGGGTTGAACCAAATCTTTCTTTCAACCAATAACCCACATGCCATATTCCAAGCATGAATGTGGGATCTCATGGGATAAACCAGTCCATAAAAAACCAAGGGAATCCAGAGGTTAAACCACCTCCACCTTCACCATACTATGATCTCACCTAAGCCATCTTCAAGATCAAAAAACCAAACCAAGATTGGATGCCTCATAATTCCTTCACTATCCCTTGAGGAATTTTCCTTCCTCCACCCACCTGTTGAGGGATTCCCAAAGAAAACCATCTCCGCCCCCAAACCTTGGGATTTTCCTAAGACCACCTTACCCAGATCCAAAAACTTCTGACAATCCAAATCTCAACCGATAAAGAATCCCACCACACCATGGCTATCCGAAAATGATAAGGCAAGCCTAAAAGAAACTATCAAAACTCGTTAAAGTACATGCCACCAATAGCAATGAAACCAAATACACACATGCACATACCATGCATGCCAAAACTAGCTAGGGAATAATACATGCAACCTTACCTATAATTATTCCTATTAAAGCTACTTAATCCAACATTTCCTTGCTTGATTCTTTCTTTCCTTGTCCTTCCTTATCCTTTCTTTGTTTTCTTACTTTCCTTCTTTTCTTGGTGCTCTTCTCCTCTTTGAAAAATAAATTTTAAAATGAACTAACCAAAGGCCACCAGTTGATCCTATGATGTCTTTTTATTATTAATGCCTCTAATTTCTTCATTTTTCCTTAATTTTCCTTCAATTTCCTCCTCACATGCAACCTGTGACCTTTCACCTCCCTTTTCTCCTATTTTCCTTTATTTTTATAAATAAAATGTGAATAATACCTTTTTTTCCTTCTCAAAATCTTTGCCATTTTCTATGCCAATTTCCCCTTAGCCATAATGCACAAAAAGTGATTCCCACTAGGGTATTTTTCCCAACATTCAGTTTGGAATAAGTGTCCCTTAACCTTGGTCTTATTTTTCCTTTATTAAATTTTAACCCGGGGTCGTTACATGTGTGTCATAGAAAGAGGGTGATATGGTGCCCTTCTTCCATGCCACATGGCTCCTTGATTTGACCTTTTTACAGGTCCAAGAGGTATTAAATCACGTGAGACATGAAGCTGATAGAGGAGACCATGTGGAGGGTGACGTCACCCTAGTTGGAAGGGTCACTGACATCACCTTGATATCTTGCCTAAGTTGATTTCTAATGGAGTCAGGCATAATCCTATTGTGATTTAATTCCTAGGGTGATGTGGCATAGAAGAACCCACCTACACAAGCGTGAGGGACTTGACCACACTCAATTGTCTGGAACTTATGGAGTGGAGTTGATGTGGCGATACGAAATGTGGAGCTTCCATGTAAATCCACCAGATGTGGACAAATGTAGAGTAGAATAGGTCAGGACAATGTGGCAAGGGTGAATCCCCTGCACGTGACTGCGACAAATGAAAATGGGATGCATGGAGGAGGGATAAACCAAAGGCCCATTTAACCCCACTCCATGTTTCCCCAAAATTTTCAATGGGGGACCATAAGGAATACCATCAGAATTGTATTCCTAGGGTTATGTGGTCATAGAGGGGGGTCATACCCGCATACATGGTATATATGTGTGTGTGTGTTAAATGTTAGGCTAAGTAAATCACATAATGGGAATAATATGTAACCTGGTATGGATCGGTTAGTAGTTGGAGTCATGATGCCAAGTATAATAGTCTCCTCCCACATCTACTCAGGTAACCACGCCAACTAGGTAAACATGCAAAGAGAGGCTACTATGATTGGATTTGACCTCCTATGTGACCTTAAGGAAGTGTAATCGATGGAACACACCAACCAACCTATCCACATCAACAACAAAACCCTTAGGAGACATGTCAACCACTTAGACATCCTGTCCTTGGGTCCCACTGATGTTCTGGACATCTTAGGCCTTAGTCGCTCCCATGCTATAGGCAAGAGATCGTCTAGAAACCCAAAGTCACTCTCACAGGCTTGTCTATTAGTGACCAAAGACCAAATTTGTCAGTGTTATGCCAACGACCTTGGGATTTGAGCGACTTTTGCAGGCCTAGAGCCCAAGTCACTATCCAAATTGGAATGATAACTCAAGAACAGTAAAAGAATAGGGAAACAATGATGAAAAATAAATAAGTTGAACAAGACCTTAATTAGACCCTTACTAGTCATCTAGGCATTTCGTCAAGCATATCATCAACATGTAACCTATAGGTGTAAACAATAGAATTAAGTGTAGGGATCTCATACTTATCTAAGAATCGCTATGAACCATTGTTCCCTCATGTCATTTGATGCATTATCATCTATTAAGCCATAGATAAATTATCCATTCATTTACAAGTACATAGATGTTGTCATAAAACATACATATAACAAGCATAATAGGGACAGAAATATTATAAGCATATCAGCCATAAAATCCACATATACATCGTGCATTTACACATGAAAATCAAGGGAATGGATTTCTCATTAATGAATGCAATAAACCAACTAGAGATGGGACTACCACATTCCATCCGACCATAGATTGGTTGATCCAAGTCTCTCTTCAATGAATCACTCTTGTGCCATATTCCAAGCATCAATGTGGGGTTCACAGAACACACTAAAAACACCAAACAAGAATGGATTCCATCGGAGTTCTCCACCTACACCATGAGGAATTTGAGTGCCCCCTAGTCTGTCAGGCTTTACCATAATCCACAGTTCGATCTAGGGATGACTAGGCCCTACACCGAGGCACACTCTCCATTCTTTACCGTACATCCCATCTCGGGACTGTTAGGCCCAATAGAGAGATATCCACCTCTTGGCTTTATCGTATATCCCATCATTCACTGGAAAGGATTCCTAGGCCTAGCAAGGCACATAATCTTAGCTTTACCACAACCCATAGTCTAGTTCAGGGGTTACTAGGCCAATGGCTTTACTGTGATCCACAGTTTGTTTCAGGGACCACTAGTTCATGTGTTTGTCATTTTGAAGATCCACCCCACTTAGCTTTGAATCCATCCATCCATCCCACATAAATTGAATATGGCAACCCATCTCATCAAAGTTATCAGTAAATGGAAAGAATATGATGAAGAACAATGTCACACCTGGAAAAACCCATGCCATGATAGAAAAGAACCACATGCAATCCCATGCATGCCAAATCTAGCAAGGAAGCTACACATGCAAGTTGATACCTTCAATGAAGCCTGTTGTAGTTGCTTGATCCTGCCTTTCCCTACTTGATCTTTTCTTCCTCTTGCCTTCTTTTCCTTTTTTGCTCCTATGCCAAAGTGCTCCAAGAAAACCCTATGTGTCCAAGAGTGAGATAGAGAGAGAATAACGAGAGAGCTACAAAACTCAACAGACAAAAGGTTACCAACTGATCCTCAGAAGCCTTTTTATGAATGAGGCCTCTATTTTCTTCATTTTTCATTATTTTCCTTCAATTTCCTCCTCACATGCAACCTGTGACCTTTCACCTCACTTTTGTCCTAATTTCCATTATTTTCATAAATAAATGTGTCAGAAATGCCATTTTTCCTTTCCAAATCCTTAGCCATAGCCTTTTCCAATTTCCTTAGCCATAAACAACCAAATGAACACCCCCTAGGATTTCTTGCCCAAAATTCATCTTGGAATAAGTGTCCCATCAACCGTGATTATTATTTTTAACTTTTATTACATGGAATTTTCACAAGGGTTGTTATAGAACCCTCCCCCTTAGGGGACACCATCCTTGACGTTCAATCACACATATACCTCAGCAAACCACTGGAAAGAATACATACTACTCATGGATCTTTATAACATAGCTTGATGTAATATTTACAATGATCATCCTGTTGAGTGCCAACCCACATGACATCATGATAACATAACCAAATTATAGAATAGTAACATGACAACATAATCATAATGACATGACACCCATACCACTTAGTGGAGCTTTATAAAATAGCCCATGGCAGTATTTACATCCATATACGTATGTACATATAGAAATATCACCAAAACATACCAAAGCATCATAGCAGAACATGTACCAGAACACCATATCAAAGCATATACCAAAACACCATATCAAAGCATATACCACAACACCATCTCTAAATTGCTTTGCCTCAACTGGAAAACAAGGAAGGATACATAGCCCACATCTGATCTGTCATCTCCCATGTAGCTTCATTGGGCCCAAAGTGCTTCCATGCACTTTAACTTGATCGGTTGCTTGATTTTGGAGCATAAGCACCTTTTTCTGCAATATACACTGAGGCTCTGGCTATAATTCTCCATCAGGTTCCAGCTACAATACAAGCTAGTCAATCACATGTTCAACATCTTTAACATACTTCTTAAGTAAGGATACATGGAAAACATCATGGAATTTCACTGTCAAAGGCAGTGAAATTCGATAGTCTACTGGCACAATCCTCGAAATGATAATGAAGGGTCCACAAAACCATGGTGCCATCTTGGCATATGATCCAATCTGTAAGGAGATCTTCTACGGTTTGATGCACAAGTAAACATGTTCCCCAACTTGGAACTCATTGAATAACCTATTCCTATCTGCATAACTCTTTTTCCTATCCTGTGTTTCTTTTAGATTCTTCTTGATCACCTACATTTCCTGTTCCATGTATCCCAACATATCTGGTCTAATAAGTACCCTGTTAATCGAATAAATCCAACTTATATGAGTGTTACAACTTCAGCCATACAATGCCTCAAAAGGACTCATCCTCAATGACTCTTGTTAACCGTTTTTGTATGCGAACTCTACCAAGGGGAGATACTCTTCCCACTTTCATTGTTGATGCATCACATACATCCTCAAGATGTCCTCTAATATCTGGTTGACCCTCAATGTTTGTCCATTTGTCTGTAGATGATAAGTTGTATTGAAGGTCGAATTTGTGCGCAAACCTACAAATAACTCCTTCCAAAACTTGGAAGTGAAATTTGCATCCCTATCTAACATAATCTTCTTCAGAACACCATGTAACCTGGCCACATCTCTGATGAATACTTGTGCTACATCATAACTCAGAATGTAGACTTCACTAGAATGAAGTGTGCGACCTTTGTCAACATGTCCATAACAACCATGATGGAATCGTGTTGTCTCACTATCTTCGGTAACCTTGTGATGAATTACATGGAAATGACCTCCCATTTCCACTCTGGAATCGTGATCAGTTGTAGCATTCCACCTGGTTGTTTTCACTCTGCCTTTACTCGTTGACAATCAAAACACCTAGCCACAAACTCTGCTACATCCCTCTTCATTTTTGGCCAATAATAAAATTTCTTCACTGTAGTCAATGTCTTCGGATAACCTAGGTGACCTGAATAAGGTTTCGCGTGAAACTCTCTTAAGATCACCTTCTTCTGCTCACTTCTATCTGGCACATATATCTTATCTCTGAATCTGACCAATCCATTCGTTGTAGAACAATAATCCATACCATATGCACCTATACCTGTACCTGTGCATGTATTTGTACTACCACATGTACCTGTACCACTACATGTACCTATACCTATACCTATAATATCACTTGTACCTATACCAATACCCTACTGCAATCTGTGCACAATCTCCATATACCTAACATTTTGTTGACCTACCTGCAAGATCCTATCCTATAAGTCTATTCCATAGGAGCCCATAGCTACCAAGTGATTTACCTATATCATCATGCTAAGAGCATTTGCCATCCTATTCTCTTTACCTTTGATGTACTTGATTTCGAAATCAAACTCACTAATCATGGCCAACCATCTAGCCTACCTAGTGTTCCAATTTGGTTGGTCAAACAAATATCTCAACCCAATATGATCACTCATAAGTACAAACCTCCTTTCAAGAAGATAGTGTCTCCACATCTTCAATGCATGTATGAATGCTGCTAACTCAAGATCACGTGTCGGGTAGTTCTGCTCATGCTCGTTTAGTTTCCAGTACTCATAGCATACCACCTATCCATCCTGCATAAGGACTCCACCAAGTCCTCTCTTGCAAGCATATGTACATACTACAAACTCTTTGTCTGGATTTGCAATATGTAGCACTGGTGCATGTGTCAACAACTACTTAAGATGCTCAAAGGTAGCCTCACACTCCTCTATCCATTCTAACTTCTTACCTTTCCTCTGTAATGACGTGATAGGATAAGAAATTTGTGAGAAGTTGATGAACCTCATATAATAGCCTGCCAAACCCATGAAATACCTCACCTCATCCACATTCTTATGAGCTACCCATTCCATGATGACTCTTATATTTTTTGGATCTACTGCAATGCCCTCCTTGTAGACCACATGTCCTAAGTAATGTACCTCAGTCTGAAAGAAACTGCACTTGTTGAGCTTAACATACAATTGATGCTCTCTCAACAACCTCAACACTATTGTTAAATGCTCAATATGCTCTTCCTCATTTTTAGAATATACCAATATATCATCAATGAACACAATAACAAACATATCCAAATATGGACACAACACACTATTCATCAAGCACATAAATGTAGCTAGAGAATTAGTTAAGAAAATGGAACTACAACAAACTCATAATACCCATACTTGGTCTGGAAATTTGTCTTGTAAATGTCCTCTTTTATGCATCCCTGATGGTATCCGAATCTCAAGTCAATCTTCGAGAACACGGTTGCTCCCTTCAGCTGATTGAACAAATCATCAATCCTCAGCAATGGGTACTTGTTCTTGATGGTCACGTTGTTCAACTGCCTGTAGTCAATGCATAATCTAAGAGTTCCATCTTTCTTCTCCATAAACAATGTTTGTGCACCGATACACTTGGCATAATGTATCCCTTGTCCAACATTTCCTTCAACTATAATTTTAACTCAACTAAATCAGGTGTGCTCATCCTGTAAGGAACTTTTGATGTTGGAGATGCCCCTGGAACTAACTCAACCAAAAATTCTACCTCCCTATGAGGTGGAAACTCTGTAATATCCTTAGGAAATACATCTTGAAACTGCTGCAAAATTGGGTACCTGCTCAACACATCTACATCCTCAACCTCCTTACCCTTATCACTAGAAATGTGTACTACAAATAACATACACCCTTTCCTGTGGCTATGTTTTTCTTGCATAGTTGTCACCACTAACTGATGTGTCTTTATTCTTGCCCCGCAAGACTCTTGGTTCCCCATTTTCATTAACATACTTAATATTTTGTCATAACAGTCTACCTTGGTTCTATGAAGATACAACCAATCCATGCCCAACAACACACTGTATGATCCCAATGGTAGTACATTTAGATGTGTTACGATAGGCATACCATTCAAATCAAATGCACAAGCTCTTACCCAATGATGCACTTGCTTCTTTGTACCTGTAGCCAACTACACTAACCAAGATTCTGCATGCAATTCTTTACTTAAACCACACTTATCCACCAAGCTAGGACTAACATATCTATGATTATATCGGGTTAATCAAAATAGAAATAACTTGATCACAAAGCTTACCGTCCATCTCAATGGTAGATGCTTGTGTTCTTATTGTCTATTTTCCATTGCAGCATAGATACGAGGAATGATTTTCCCTACATTCCCAATAGTCTGTGCCTCCTGTGCACTATATATATTAGGCCTACCACTTTGATGTTGCAAATAATCTCTCCTAAGGTTCTCTTCTCCACATGTCCAACACTCCAACTGACCAGTTCCCTCACCTCTATGATGTTGTTGGAACCCATGTCCCTATCTAGTTGCATTAAACTCCTTTTGTGGTGCCATATTTTCTTTCCCATCTACATTCTAAGGCCTTATTCTCTTAGGCTACCATTTACCTTTGCCTTTGTCCTTCCCTTTCCATCCTTGCTAAGATTCATTCTTATGCTTTGACTATTCATAGCAATGCTACAATTTCCCAAGTATCCAAGCCTCTACATCTTTCATATTCTTCACATCTCCATCAAAAGTAGGTGGTTTTTCTTTCTTGAATTCATCCACAAAGTATCCCCTATCATTCCTCATGTAAGGATGATAGTGATGACAATTATAATGTCTATCAGAACCATAACTAGAATAGTACTTTTTCTCATCACCCCTTCTATACAGAGTGCCCAAAAACCTTTCATCTCTCACCCTATTAGATCTATCTGACTTGTGTCTACCAAGATACCTACTTCCATATGCCCCATTAGTTGTATACTTGTGTCCATGGCTGATCCAAAGTGGCCCTTGTCATTGCAATTCTGAAAAACTCTGAAGAAGTATTGCATTAACACTTTCTTGTTTCTCTTGTGCCTATATGATCTAGTCATTGTCTTCGTTACAACTCCTTATCTCTTCCTTCAAGCTTCTCAGTGTATCTGCCAAATCATAAGAGTGCCCCACACCACTTTGCTCATATGATGCATAGGAATATTTTATGTAGTCTACCACCTTACTAGCCATTTGATATCTTTCCTACAATGCATAATATGTCAGATAAACCAATTCACAATAAATCAACATACCTTAGTATAATTTGGGGAGGTTACCGCATCTACAAGATCAACAAATCAACATGACACATTTATATCATAATCATAATAGCAAATAGAAATGTAACATCTAAGCATAGGACCACACAACTATCATTCTAGCTAAGGTCCATTCGTCAATGTAAGGACATATCAACAATGCATGCTATTACCTCATGCATGACAACAACCATTACTCCATTGTACACATTACAATATGCAACTATCAACATGCATAAGCAATGCCTATTCAACTACAAATATGCATAAATGCATCTATTCGAGCATAAGCGATCAATCTGTGTAACCATCCTACAAGACTGATACACGTAATCAATACTACAAGAATGTAGCCTAACATACAAGGATGTAAGTAGGCAACATAAAATCAACATGTAAGTGACATATAACAATATGTAACCAACCATGTACTCATGATGATGTATTTCACAAAATCAACATCAAATTCTCCATGACAACCTTACTACCATCATGATCAACATCAAGAAAATGCAACAAGCACATGGAATGCAAGTGTAAGATACACACATGTAACTGACATGCATGCATGACCAACACACACTACCCATCCAGTTTGAAGGGTGAAAAATGCTCTGATACCACTTTGTAACACCCTCCTCCCACATCTACCCCAGTAACTATGCCAACAGGGTAAAGATGCGAAGAGAGGCTAATATGATTGGATTTGACCTCCTATGTTACCTTAAGGAAGTGGAATCGATGAAACACATCAACAAACCTATCCATATTATCAACAGAACCCTCAGAAGACATATCAGCCACTCAGACATCCTGTCCCTTGGTCCCACTATTGTTCTAGACATACTAGGCCTCAATCGTTCCCATGTTGTAAGAAAGAGGGCATCCAAAAACCTAAAGTTTCTCTCACAGGCTTGCCTACTAGTGACCAGAGACTAAATTTCTTAGTGTTATGCCAGCAACCCAGGCATTTGAGCCACTTTTTCAGGCCCAGAGCCTAGGTCACTACCTAGAATGGAATGATAACTCAGGAACATTAAGATAACATGGAAACAATGATGCAAAAGAAATAAGTTGAACAAGACCTTAATTAGACCCCTACTAGCTATGCCAAGCATTTCGTCTAACATATCATCAACATGTAACCTACAGGTGTAAACAACATAATTAAGTGTAGGGATCTCATACTTATTTGAGAATTGCTATGAACCATTGTTCCTTCATGTCATTTGTTGAATTATCTGTAGAAATTTGAATAATATAACACTTATTCATAGAGATTATCCTAATTATACACTATTTTCAGAATGCATGCATAATACATAACCTCCTCTACTATTGATCATCAATTTGCGGAATTAAAAAAACAATCGCATGCGCACATTGAAACATCAATCACACATATCAATACAATATGTAATGGGGAAAGCATACAGCTGAAAACCCCCAACTATCTGTATATTATAATGATAGATAACATGTAACAATACATAGTACAATACTCCTCACAAGTACTCAGTACTATCTCCACATTCTACACACAAAACTAGCTCAGATCTGAACAAGTCACGGGTTCAAATCTCCTCCATTGTTTGCCTGCCTCTACTGCGCAATCCAAGTTGAGAATAGATGAGATCCAAGTTCGAATCCCCTTGGCTTGTACTGCG
>APFE031379203.1:145302-158917 GCA_000404065.3 Pinus taeda | reverse complement strand
ACCATGATCCATATGTCTAAAAATAGACTTTGCACCAAAAATAGCCTGCGGGCCCACTTAGTGAAGGCGACTTCTTTTCACTAAGCTCCATCATCTTGTTGCATTTTCAACATTATCATCTATTAGGCCATAGATACATTATCCATTCATTTACAAGTAAAAACATGTTGAGATCCATACATAGTTGTTGTCATAAAACATACATATAACTAGCATAATAGGGATAGAAATATCATAAGCATATCAGTCATAAAATCCACATATACATGAGTACACTTACACATGAAAATCAAGGGAATGAATTTCTCATTAATGAATGCGACAAACCTACGAGAGATGGGACTACTACGTATCACTCGGCCACACATTGGCTGAGCCAAATCTCTCTTCAGCCAATCAACCTCGTACCATATTCCAAGCATGAATGTGGGACTCAGAACACACCAAATAATCATGGATGCCACCGGAGATCTCCAACTACACCATGAGGAATTTGAGTGCCTCCTAGTCTCTCAATCTTTACCGTAATCCACAGTTTGATCCAGGGATCACTAGCCCCTACAACGAGACACACTCTCAGTATTTACCGTACATCCCATCCCGTGACTACTAGGCCCAATAGAGAGAGATCCACCTCTTGGCTCTACCGTATATCCTGCCATTTACGAGCAAGGATTCCTAAGCCCATTAAAGCACACAATACTAGCTTTACCACAACCCATAGTCTAGTTCAGGGTTTTCTAGGCCAGTGGCTTTACCATGATCCACATTTTGGTTCAAGGACCACTAGGCCATGTGTTTTTAATTTCGGAGATCCACCCCACTCAACTTTGAATCCATTCAACCATCCCACATAAGCCAAATATGAGAACCAATCTCATCAAAGCTATTAGGAAATGTCAAGGCTAGGCTGAAGAACATTGTCTAATCCAAGTGGATATTTGTGGTCGCCCTCCAATTCCACTTTGACCCCCACCATTGCTTCTTTTAGTTCTTCAGTTTCCTTAATTGTAGCACAGTTTACTATTTTTAGTAGTTTTTCAGGTCCTAAACTTTCGGAGTTGTTTTGAGGCTCTAAATGACGTTTTTTTGGAAATCTACCGCCAACGATTGCCTTCTTAAAATAATATTTTCCGTCGTAGTCCTTAGAGAGATATTTGCAATGGATGATCATGCGTGTCAAATGGAGATATTATGACCAAGTCACGACCTTGGGAAGTTGGCTATCCAACTCACCCCAACGGGGCCCATAAACTCTTGGTGTTACATCTCCTCGGGTTAAGGTTTTGGTTGTTTACGATGTGATCTTATTGTTTAATAATAAAAAGGCCCTTGAGACTCATTGTAGTTTAGTTTAGAGGCATGTAGCCACCACATCTCTTCTCAAAGATAGGATACCATCACCCTAGCTGGTGTATTTCCATTTTTGTTTGTAAGCATATTTCAGTATTTTACATTAATGAAATGAAGTATTATTTCCGCCACATCTCTATGTTTATGGTTATCTCTGTAATTTGTTGCATTCTTGTTTAAATCCAGATCAATGGTATCAAATCAGTCTATTTTTTTCTCTATTTTTCTTTGCATGTCCCCAACAAGGTCGGGATATAAGGAGTTAGGGCTTGAACTGGTCGAACCTTTGTAAGAACAGCCTCGCAAATCCCGATGGCCTCCCATGGCAGATGAAAAGAAAAATGAGGGGGTGGGAGATCCTATCAAAATATTGCTCAAAGAAGCCCTCAAGCAACAAAAGAACACGATGATGGACAACTTTGCCCAAATCCTTAAGTGGCTACCCGAGGGCAACGCATTGGCTTCCAACAGCTACTCTAGAAACGCCACACCATTTAAGGTACAAGTTAATTTTGAAATCCCCATATTCGAGGGTCAGATAAATGCAGATGTTGTCAATAAATGATTAAATATGCTAGAGGGTTATTTTTCTGTTCATGATTTTTCCAGTCGGGAAAATATTATTTTCACTCTTCTCAAAGCAGCCCCCCATTTCAAGGACTAGTGGGAAACCTATTGCAAGCATAATGATGAAAGTACAGCCTCACTATTTTCAGCTGCACCCACTTGGAATTCATTCTGGGGTGCCAACAAGGAGCAGTACTACCCTGTCGAAAGCTATGAGGATCAATACATAAAGTGTACCACGCTGCGGCAGGGAAGGGACCAAGATGTGTCGAGTTTACTAGTATTTTCCATACCCTTCACACAAAGTTAGGCATCAAGGATTCAGAGTAGCATTTGGTACTCAAATATCCGGCTACCTGCACAAGTACATACAAGAAGAAATAGAATTCTTGAACATCTCCTTGCTCGGCATGACATATCGATATGTCGTCAAGGTCGAGTAAAAGTTTAAATAGAAGAAGTGAGACTTTGGATCTGCGAATCTGAAGCAAGGGAAAGATGCCCCCAAACCACAGAACAAAGGATAAAGCTAAGGCGGGGTGGCCCAAGACAACCTGCCAAAGCTGCAAGCAAAGAACAATGACATGAAGCCAAAAAAGGACACTAGAAAGTGGTGTGAGTTCCATAAGAGCTCCACTCACAACACAAGTGAGTTTCGGGCCAAGCATTCATTGGTGGCCAAGCTAAAGGTTTCAGAATTAGATGCATGTTCTGACTCTGAGTCAGAACCTAACAAGGGGAATGACAAAGGGAAGTAGATTATTGATGCAGAGCCCAATGCCACCATTGCCACCACGAATATCTAGAAGGAGGAACCCGAAGATCCATAGGAGGAGCAACATCTCTTCCACTCCCATATGTGGGTAAACGGCTCCCCACTATAGTTCATTTTTGACAACAAGAGCAAAAATAACCTCATTTCGGTAGACGTCATGAAATGGTTGGGCTTACTGACCACAACAAACCCACAATCGTACACCATCGAGTGGCTTCACCAAGGACAGGATCTTCGTGTGAGCCAGCAATGTCACCTTCCATACAACATCAAGCCCTTCAGAGATGAGGTATTGTGGGATATTGCTCCCCTTGAAGTTTGTGATGTATTATTAGGACAACCATACTTGTGGAAGCGACATGCTATGTATGAATCAAGGCCTCATGTTGTTATTGTTACTTTGGGAAATAAGTTGTACAGGATACCAGAGGTAACACTACCTACTGCCATCTCTTTGGTTACTGCAAAACAATGCAGTAAGATCATTTCCAAAATCGGGAAATTTTTTTTCCTAATGATACGCCCTCAAGGAAAAATGAAGATGGTGGCCATGACCTCTAGATAGGGCCCCTTCGCACATCAACTACAGATGGACAAAGTTGTGGAGGAGTACGAGCACATCTTCACCTCCACCACAGGGATTCCTCTACACTGTTAGGTCAAGAACTCCATCAATCTGACCCCAAGTGCACCACTTCCCAATGGACCAATCTATCAGCACTCCATTTTGGAGAACGGTGAAATCAAGAGGAAGATTTAGGAGCTTCTACACAAAGGTCACATCCATCTGAGTTCATCGCCTTTTGGGAGCCTAATCATGTCGGTACAGAAGAAGGATGGGACTTGGAGACTCTGTATTGACTATCGGGCACTGAACAAGATCATTGTCTATAATAGCTACCCGATCCCATGGATTGATGACCTCCTAGACCAACTGAAGGGGGCAAAATATTTCAGCAAGATCGATTTGAAATCAGGATATCGCCAGGTACCAATCGAACCATCCGATGTGTGGAAGATTGCCTTCAAGGCCAATGAGGGCCTTTTCAAATGGTTGGTTATGTCTTTTGGATTGAAAAATGCTCTTGCAACCTTCATCAGGCTAATGTATGAAATTTTGCGGCCATTCACTAACTCATTTGTAGTGGTATACTTGGATGACATCCTGATTTTAAGCTAGAATTGGGAAGAGCATCTCCACCACATCCTATAGGTTCCCCAAACACTGCAGCAACACAAGTTATGTGCCAATTTGGAGAAATGCACTTTTGGCATGACCCAAGTTCAATATCTAGGATACATTATTGATAAACAGGGGGTGCATGTGGATCCAGCCAAGATTCAAGTCATTCGGGATTGGCCATCTCCAACCACTCTGACAGAGCTCTGCAACTTTCTAGGTCTTGCCAACTTCTATCGTAGGTTTGTGTTGGGGTTTTCTCATATCACTTGGCCCTTGAGTCAAGTCACCAAGGGAGGAGTGAAAGCAAAATTCTTTTGGTATGAATCTCAATGGAAGGCATTCATAGAGTTGAAAGATCGCCTTTGCTTAGCACCAGCGCTCGCATTACCAAACTTGCAACAACCATTTAAGGTTAAGATAGATGCCTCTGACTATGCTATTGGGGCAGTCCTTACTCAACATAGGCATCCAGTGGCATATCACAATGAGATACTTTTAGACACAGTCCAAAAGTATCCCACCTATGACAAAGAGATGTATTCCATTGTGCAAGAATGTTGACAATGGAAGCATTACATTTTAGGAAGGAAACGATCATCCACACAGACCACTGATCCATGCAATTCCTATAGACCCAAGGGAAATTGAAGAATGATCGCCATCAGAAGTGGTCCACATACCTGCAACAGTTCCATTTGAATATCAAGTATAAGAAGGGTAGCACCAATAATGTTGCAGATTGCCTCAGTCGACCACTGATCCTAACATTAACCACCGTGCTCAACTCTTGTGGGCATGAGACTTCTGATTGGCCACTTCTTTACAAAAGCGACCTAGAATTCAACCATACATACCAGACACTCTTGCAGGGTTAGCATGTTCTAGATTTTCACCTCTAGGATGCCCTGTTATGCCACCTGGGTCACCTTTGTGTTCCTTCAAGAGAGCATGCCAAGATGATTTGGGAAGCACACTACAGTCGGGTTGCTGGGCATTTCTGGGTTGAGAAAATGGTGGTAGCACTGCATAAGTATTTCTATTGGACGAATCTTCGACAGGATGTCGGGAAGTACATCAGATCATGCACTTCCTATGCCATTGCCAAACCAACAATCAAGAAGAAAGGCCTCTATACCCTGTGATCTACCCCTAGTCGACCTTGGGAATCCATCTCCATGGATTACATGTCAAGCCTTCCTTCCACTAAGCATGGAAACGACTGTGTTTTTGTGGTCGTCGCCAGGTTCTTGAAAATGACCATTATGGCGGCCTGCAAGAAGAATATCACAGCCAAAGCTAATGCTAAACTCTTATTTGAACGAGTGTGGGTACATTTTGGGATCCCACAGTCTATCATCTCAGATCGGGACAATAGGTTCCTCAGTACATTTTACTCCAATCTCTGGTCGATGCTAGACACCAAGCTCACTAAGTCCACATGCTTCCATCCTCAAATTGATGGCCAAACAAAGATTGTCAACAGGATGATCGTACACATTTTGTGCATGTAAAACTCAAAGCATCCACACACATGGGACAAGAGCTTCCTCTATGTTCAGCACAGCTACAACTGGGCTCTCCACAGCTCGACTGGCAACAACCCTTTTCAGGTGGGCTTGGGATTCCATCGACTATGTCCCATTGATGTGGCCATGCCATTTGTAGCTACTCATGCATATTCGGCTCATGTCCAGTCTGAATGAGATAAGGCAAACAACTTCATTGAGCACATCCAACATATTCGCTAGCAGGTCCAAGAAATTCTGGAGAAATCAAATGCCAAGTACAAGCAGTGACATGATCAATATTGGGTACCACACAAGTTTCAGGTGGGCGAAAAAGTCTAGTTTCATTTGAAAAAGGAATGCCTTGCTAGAGTCTATCAGAAACTAAAACCACTCGAATATGGTCCTTACACTATTACCAAGGTTGTGGGAGACAATGCATTTGAGCTCAACATTCCTCCATTCCTTGGCCTGCACCTAGTGTTCAATGTGGACCACCTTCAGCCATACTTTCCACCATTACTAGACACATCCAACATTGTAGAACAACTCACACACACAAATCAAGCACACTCACCAGTAGAATATCCAACTATATTGAGTTGCCAAAGCAGGCCAACTCCTTCACCAGGGCAAGTGGCTCACTAGGGACCAAGTTCAACAGAAGTTTCCTCATCTCATGGAGGAACTCAATGTAATGGGGACCATTGCTTCCTAAGGGGGGAAGGAATGATCTAGGTGGATACTGGTGGCCACCTTCCAATTCCACTTGGACCCCCACCATTTCTTCTTTGAGTTTTTTAGTTTCCTTAATTGTAGCACACTTTTCTATTTTTAGCAGTTTTTTGGGTCCTAAACTTCCAGAGCCGTTTTGAGGCCCTAAATGACATTTTTTTGGAAATCCATCGCCATCGATTTTAATTCTAAAATCATATTTTCCAACGTATTCCTCAGAGATATCTTTCCAATGGGTTATCATGCGCGTAAAACGAAGATAATATGACCAAGTCACGACCCTAGGAAGTTGGCTATCCAACTCACTCCAACGGAGCCCATAAACTCTTGGTGTTACATCTCCTCGGGTTAGGGTTTGCTCTTATTGTTCAATAATAAAAAGGCCCTTGAGCCTCATTGTAGTCCAGTTTAGAGGCATGTCTCTGCCACATCTCTTCTCAGAGATAAGCTACCATCACCCTAGCTGGTGTATTTCCATTTATGCTTGTAAGCATATTTCAGTATTTTACATTAATGAAATGAAGTATTATTTCTGCTGCATCTCTATGTTTATGGTTATCTATGTAATTTGTTGCATTCCTGTTTAAATATGGATCACTGTCACACCTAGAAAAACCCATGCTATGATGGAAAAGAACTACATGCAATCCCATGCATGCCAAATCTAGAAAGGAAGATACACATTCAAGTTGATACCTGCAATGAAGTCTGTTGTAACTACTTGATCATGCCTTACTTTGCTTGATATTTGCTTCCTCTTAACTTCTTTTCCTTTCTTTCTCCAATGTCAAAGCGCTTCAAGAAAACTTGTGTCCAAGAGTGAGAGAGAGAGAGAATAATGAAAGATCTCCAAAAATCAACTGACGTTACTTGGATAGCCATGTGGGGTCCACCTGGGTGCCACATGGTAGGTTACGATGATGTGGCATTATATGATATGCCAATCTTTGAATGACCATATGTTTTAATTTGGGAGTCAGATTGAGGAAAATTTAATATCGTTGGAAAGGTCTCGACAATATGAATGTGATGATGTCACATGTTTTAAGTTTTGAGAAATATAAAAATAAATAAATAAAAAATAAAAATTAGACCCCATTTTCATAATTGGACTTATAGATTAGGTCAGCTTAGTAAGTACTTACTTCTACCCTCAGTGGGGGCTAGGGATAGTAGGGTGTATGTTGCAAAGTGGTATTAGAGCTTCCAAGTTCAAAACTTGAAATAGATGGGATCTATCACAGAAGAAATGTAGACAAAGGTTCAACTCTAGACCTTTGGGAATAAATTGGAACCTTGTTTCAAAATTAAGAACATAGTAGGTCCAATGCTTGGATTTTTGGAGCTAGGGGGGAGCTCTACCCTGAGTGTTGTAGTTGAATGTGGATATGTTTGCATGATATTTATAGCCTTTTCTTATGATTTGTATGTTGATTGGATGGGAGAATCTCAGGGTATGTATGTTATATGACTGAAAGCCTCATTTAATTAGAGGTATAATGTTTATAAGACTATTAGAGAGTCAAGTTGTATTTGCATGTTTGCAGGTATTGGTTATAGCACTATGATCATGGCATGTATAGTGATTATTTGCATGTGCAAACTAAATGTTGGGTGTAATAGTGTTGAGTGGTTATGTGCTAACTTGGGATTGTATGCAAGTCTTGTGATGTATTTTGTATGATAGATACATGTGGTTTCCTAACTAACCCCTTAAGGTTACAGATACCATGATTGTTGGCCTTAATGAGAAGGTTGAATCCTCCTAAATGGTTAAAAGATAGTTCAAATATGGTAAATGTGGTCTCGGTAAAGAGATTGATTTTAATTACGTTATTAGTTAGGATCAAAGATTGAATTCTAACATTTGTTGTAGTCTGATGGTAATTGTGGTTTATAAATTTTTTTAAGGATGTATGAAGTTGCAAGGTAACATTCTTGACTTAACATGGTAAGATGATAATTGGCACATGTATTTTATTTCATTAATGAGATAATAGTTGAGTGTATGTGGTAGCACATAGCAAGACTTAGTCGTAGTGAAAGGAAGCATGCATCATGGCATCATGTAGTAGGATATGGACTAATTCCATTAAGAACGAGAAAGAGGGAAATACCTAAAAAAGGAAAAGAACCTTCAGGAACCTAGAGTTTGAGGTCAGGGATTTGGAAGATTAGCTAAAGATCTGCAAGAAGGAAAGTAGGAAGCTCACCATGAAATAACAAGAACTAGCTAAGTGGAACTCTGAACTACAAAAGCATCTACAAGAAGTGACATATAAAACTAAATCCTCAAAGAAAGGAAATTTACATTGGCAAGAAGAGGCCCCCTGAGGCTGAAAAGGAAAAGAAAATATTTTCCTGTTGGTTTTGTGGAGAAAATCATCTGAGAAAGGATTGTCCTCATGGCAAGAAAAAGGAGGACAACCCCTACAAGTCCAAAGAAGCCTTATGCTACTAACTGGGGTGTAACATATGGTGTCGAAGGAAAGGGAAGGGCTGGTCGACAAGGATAAGGGTATCCCAACATAGAAGAATGCTGTTATGGATTCCACCTACGGATTCTTGTTTGCATACTCACTGGTCGTACCCCAACCCGAAACTTTCCTAAACTTTGATGGTCTCCACGTCGGGTCCTAGTGATTAGCAGGATTCAAGTTGCTTCCACCCATTGCATGCCTAAAAATACCCCATGTGAAACACGGAACGAGCTTAGTCACGCATGCTCATACTAGGGTTACAATAACAATCAGTGATGTAACATGTTGAGAAAGGGGAAGGAGCATTACCTAAAGCTCCTTGAAATATGAAAATATACATTGGAAAAGACTTATCTGTATATTATTTTCGGAAAAGTAATACTTCAAGGTTGCCATAAGCCTTCGAAAGAAGTCTTGAACTAACTTTGGTATGTGTATACACATACACACACACAGATATGTATATGTATATGTATATGTATATGTATATGTATATATATATATCTATCATCTATCTATATATATACTAACTATGTATATATATATATAATATAATATAATATATATATATATATATGCGCACTTGTTAATGGTGAAAAGTGCCATGAGCACTGGACTCATGGGTTGAGTTTATTTTTTACTACTTTATTTTAATGCTATGTGTTTTGGCTTCAATTTATCGATCTTCATGGATTGATTCATTTAATATAATTGGCATGCCATTTGTTATGATGGAAATTTTTTATAATTTGGGTGATTACCCCGTTTTATACATATATATAATATATATAATATATATATATATATATTTATATATATATTATATATATATTATATATATATATTATTATATACGTTAATATACATACTATACATATACATATAATATAATATACATATACATATTGTAACATTGAAAGTACAATAATGAAAAATAAATCTGGTAGTCGCGGTTTTGGGATCCAGGGGAAAATCTCTGTGTATTTGTTTTTTGTTTCTCACCATTGTATATTTTCTATGTTTTAAGAATTCAATTGCAAGTAATTTTTGTACAGGGTTAAAACCTACATTTGGTATTAGATTTGTTTCGACTTCGATGGGATGCCTTTGCTACTGAGGGGTTTTTTGTTGGGCATGTGGTAGACCTTGTTTAGTGGGAGATTTGCAAGATCGATTCTTGTGGTGAAATAATATGGTGAGCAGTGGAAAGAAAGAGATCAAGAAATTTAATGTAGGATCTGTTGGTGGATAAAGATCAGTGGATTGTTGTAGATCTGGGTATTAAACCAATGACAATGTCAGTTGAAGACTAGGAAAAATTGGATCGGAAATCAAAGAACACAATACAATTGTGTATCTATTAGTATTGTTGAATGTATCAGCTGAAGCTATGGCGAAGAATTTGTGGGATAAGTTAGGGAATTTGTCCCAATCTATGTCTCCCATGAACAAAATGTTCCTACATAAAATTTTATATAACCTGAGGATAAAGGATGGAGACTCGGTGACAGAGCATCTGAACGCCTTTAATATTGTTCTAAGCCAATTGTTATTTGTTGATATTAAAATTTTAGATGAAATAAGTGCATTGATTGTTATGTTCTCTACCATATTCGTGGGATAGTCTGGTTGTTGCAATAGGTAGCAATATTACTACCTTGAAGTTTAATGAAATAGTCTCATCCTTTTTGTTGGAGGAGATGATAGAAAAATATGGAGGGACATGAAGCAACCTAAAGGCTTTGCAATGAAGGGAAACTAAAACCTGGTATGCAGATTAAAAAAATTCTTTGTATGGGTTAAAACAGTCACCAAGGATGTGGTATTAGAAATTTGATACATTTATACCGGGACTTGGCTTCACCAAAAGCAAAGCAGATCACTATGTGTTTTAAATTAATTAGTGACCGTGTTATTTATTTAGTCTTGTATGTGGATGATATGTTTTTGATTGGAAATGATAAAGAAATTATCCAGGATTTGAGGACCCAATTGTCCTCCAAATTTGATATGAAGGATCTCAGTGTTGCAAACTATATTTTGGGCATGGAAATTAAACAATATCAGGCAAAAAGGAATCTTTGGTTAAACCAGAGGAAATATGTTGAAACAATATTATAGAGGTTTAATATGCAGGATAATAAATGATGAAGGTTTTTATTCATGTAGGTGTAAAGTTATCTGTTGAACAGTGTACCAAGACACAAGAAGAGGAAGAGGACATGTCATGTGTTCCATATGCAAGTGCAGTAAGTAGCCCGATGTATGCAATGGCCTGTACTAGACCAGACATTGAACATGTAGTGAGATTATTGAGCAGGTTTATGTCAAAACCATAGAAGGAGCATTGGATAATAGTGAAGCAGGTTTTAAAGTATTTGTGTGGCACTGGTGATTATGGTTTGTGCTACCAAGGAAGACCAGGATTGGGCAGAGTTTTGGACATCCATGGATTTGTTGATGCAAACTAGGTTTGAGATCTGGATTAGAGAAGATATACATGTGGGTATGTGTTTAACTTATTTGGAGGTGCACTCAGTTGGATGAGAAAGAGACAATCTATAGTGGCACTTTCAACTACAGAGGCAGAATACATGGAAACCACTCATGCAAGCAAGGAAGTAGTTTGGTTGCAAAGATTGTGTTCAAGTATGGGGTTAGTATAGAGAGCTATAAGGATAAACTGTGACAAACAGAGTGCAATTTTCTTGGCAAAGAACCCTACTTATCATTCAAATACAAAGCACATTGATGTTCATTATGACTTTGCGAGGGATATGGTTGAGGAAAAAAAGGTGTTGTTGGTAAATGTGGACACTTGAAGAATGTTGTAGATGCATTAAGGAATTCAGTGAGCACTGAGAAGTTTACTTGGTGTAGATAAATGATGGGCATTGCAGGGATGGACCAATGAATAAGCTCTCCTGTGACCCCTTGTGTGGAATGAAAACAACAAGTGGGAGAATTTTGGGTGTGTGTTATATTCTTTCCATGAATAGACCCACGTGAAAACCCTATATTAGGTGGGCAGACCTACGTACAGTTTTGTGCATGGGTTTTGGCACATGGTTTTGGACATGATGGTTTTCTGTGCATGGTATCTTGTAAATCCGGTCAAGGGAACTACATTTATGTTCTAATCTAGGGTTAATGGAATGGGGTTTATGAATGCTTCATCATGTATATATATTTATTGTAACATTGAAAGGATAATAATGAAAAACCAATTTGGTAATCCTGGTTTTGGAATCCAGGGGAAAATATTTGTGCATTTGTTTTGAGTTTCTCGCCATTGTATATTTTCTATGTTTAAAAAATTTGTTTGTAGGTAATTTATTTGTAGCGTTGAAACCTACATTTGTAAGATTGATAGCAAAAATAACAAAAGAATTAAAAGATGAAACAATACATTGGCAAGAGATTTCAGGATCAATGCCATTATGGGACACTAACACCCATTGGTGTCAATTGATTATGTTAGGTCCCCATACTACTAGTGTAACACCTTATTGTTATTAGTGCAACCCTTTATTGTATTATAGTGTCCATATAGTCTCCATGTTGTTATTATTGTGCCCCATAGAAGCCCACTATTGTTATTGTTGTTTCCCTAAAATATTATTGTTATGTAGGCTCTAATTGTATTGGGACCCCTTAGACTACTATATCTATAAAGGAGGTCTCGTCATTTGTATCATCAAAGAATTATTCATTTGTGTAATGTAAAGGAGGTTTCCCCTTTGAAGAGGCTGATTTTTAAGTCGTTGATCTATATTTTCTTCTATTTTGTGAGCTCGTTGCGTAACATTTGGTATCAGAGCTTTGGATTTTAGGGTTTTGCTGCTTTAGACAGGTCATCCTGGAATTTTCGCTATAACCTTTTTTTTACAAAGTTTCAGAAGCTGAAATTAAAACCCATTTGAGTTGAAATCGCGATGAACCTTGGGTCCAAATTTCAGATCTTGTATCACTATATTTTCGGAGACAAGATCCAAGGAAGTTAGGGTTTTGGAAGGCTCCTGAATTATATCTCAAACCAATGACCTGGGGAAAATCGTCATAAATTTCTCTCTGAGCATTAGATTGAAATTTAATAACACGTTAAAAAAGAGGACAAACTGTAGTTTCTTTTATCATTTCCAAGTCCAAAGGTCAAAAAAGTGACACGTGGCACTTTGTACAAGTTCACTCTACTGAACCAGTCTATAATCAAGCCATCGTGGGATATTTGGAATAACTCTTTCTTGGAGAATCCACTCATGGATAGACTTGTGGGCTGGTAAATAGGAATCAAAGGGCTACCATAGGAAAAACTTTCAGATCTTGGAGATCTGAAATTACAAATATACAATAGATTCAATATCGAGCTCCTACAAAGCGAAAAAAGGTGTGTAGTCTTTTTAAAATTTTGCATAAGTTTGGTTTGAAAAATTAGTTTGAAGTAATTCAAAGAGCATAATGAAGCATAATTATCAGTAATTGATGCCCCGAAGAAATAAATTTGAAACTCCTAGTAAGAAACCTAAAATCTCTACCATGACTCATGAAGAAGAGGAGGAAATGCAACATGATATATCAAAATTACAAGACCAAGTGTAACAAATTTCACTCTCACAAAAAGTAACAGAAGCTAAGATGGATGGTTTAAAGAAAGGTGTGGAAGCTAAGATGAATGGCGTGGAAGCTAAGATTGATGGCGTCAAATCTAAGATGGATGGTTTAGAAGTAAACATGGAATATTTGAAGAAAGACATGGAAGGTTTAAAAGGAGGTTTGGCAAAGTTTCTTCAAGAAATGCTTCCTAATGGCAAAAAGGTAGTAGAGGAAACTCATGATGAGAACAAAAGAAGCGTTAATAATGATGGGATAGAATCTAATGTTGGATTGAAGACCCACCATGTTCCAAATATAGATATGAGGAATTTTGATGGCAAGGATCTTGCAACATGGATACTATAGATGGAGCAATATTTCGATCTCTGTAATGTGAAAAACACGCAAAAGGTATGCATTGCAA
>APFE031379203.1:2507-132149 GCA_000404065.3 Pinus taeda | reverse complement strand
AACAACAACAAATTTACCTGTATATTCTTTCAGAACCTCATTCATTAGTCTCATGAATGTGTTGGGCGCATTAGTGAGCCCAAAAGGCATCACTAACCACTCATACAATCCACTGTTGGTTTTGAAAGCTATTTTCCACTCATCGCCTTCCCGAATTTTGAACTGATGATACCCGCTTTTCAGATCTATCTTAGTAAAGTACCTGGATCCACTTAAACAATCCATTAAATCATCCATCCTAGGCAAAGGAAATATATACCTGACTGTTATCTTGTTGATAGCTCTGGAATCAGTGCACATGCGCCATTCTCCTCCCTTTTTCGAACTAAGCACCGTTGGCACAACACATGGACTCAGAATTTCTCGAATTAGCCCCTTGTCCATCAGTTCTTGAACCTGTCTTGCAACTTCTGCATTTTCTTGAGGAGTTAATCTATATGCAGCTTTATTAGGTAGACTTTCTCCTGGTATTAAGTCGATATGGTGACTTATACTTCTAACCGATGGTAATTAATTTGGCAATTCGTCCACAATGATATCCATGTAACTATTTAACACAGATTGAATTTCTTCAGGTAAATCATTTAAATTTGTGGAGGTTAAAATTACCTTTGGCCTTCCCATGATACCGAAATGCACCTCTTCACTTTTATCAACCTCCTGTAGCAGTTCCTTATCACTCATCAACATAATACTATTTTTAGGCAGCTCTTTATCAACATCATTCTTCACTGGCAGCAACGTATGTTTAACTCCATCCTTTTCTATGGTGTATGTATTTCTTCTTCCATCATGAATCGCCTTTCTGTCAAATTGCCAAGGTCTCCCCAATAACACGTGACATACATCCATGGGCATTATGTCACATAAAATCACATCGCTATATGTGCCAATCTGCATTTCCACATTACATTGCTCTGTCACAATGACTTGATGACCCTTTTGAAGCCAAGATACTTTGTAAGGTGCAGGATGCGCTTTCTTTGTTAACCCAAAATTTTCCACCATCTCTATAGACACAATATTGTCAGCACTCCCGCTATCAATTATAACCCTACAACACTTACCCTTTGATTTGCATGTAGTCTTGAACAAGTTCTTCCTTTGCGCAGGTTCTCTAATCTCTTTTTCTGATCTCAGCAAACTTCTTCTGAGCAGCAATGTTCACCTTCCTCCGGTGGTTCTTCCTTCTCTACAAGTCGAGGTGGTTCTGGCTTTGCTTCAGCCACATTTGCATCCCTCTGGCTTGCTGATTTCTTATGAGGACAGTCCCGCGACATATGTCCCCATTCTCCATAGGTATAACACCTAACATCTCTTCCTCGCCCTCTTCCTCTGGGCGCGAATCTCCCTCTACTAGATTCACCCATTTGTGGTGATCTACTGCTTGAACTTCCTGCTTCAAACTGATGTTGTGTTCCTTTGGATCTGGCTGATCCTCTACCTCTTGCTGAGCTCTTTCCTCTGTTTCTTTGACTCTGTTTCCGCAATACTTTCTCCTCTGATTTCAAACTTGCTTGATAGGCATCTTCAACAGTTTTCAAACTTAACAGGCTAATCTCGTCTTGGATCTCATACCTTAGCCCATTAACATATCGGGTTACTTTCTCCAAATCATCTTCTACATGCCCTGTTCTGATGCTTAGCCTGTAAAATTCTTCAGTATATTGTTTAACAGACATTCCTTTCTGCTTCAAATTTTGCATCTACTTAAAAAGATTCAAATGATAGTCTTTAGGAAAAAACTTGGCTTTCAGTTTGCTTACCATTTTATCCCACTGCTTGATTTTAGATTTCCCCTTTCTCGTTCTTGATGTCTGTAACTCGTCCCACTAGATGGCTGCATGGCCCTTCAGTCTAGTGACTGTAAACTTCACCCTCTTATTCTCCTCAACCTCTTCATAATCGAAATACTGATCTATGGATCTGATCCAATCCATGAGCTCCTCGGCATTTAAACTCCCTTCATAAATAGGAATTTCTATCTTGGGTTTTCTTCCAGCTTTTGCAAGCATCTTGAGGACTTTGGCAGTTTCATTTTCTTCTCCTGTTTCCACCTCTTCATCAGATTCTTCTGAAGAACTCTCAGTTCTCTCATCAGGTGCTCTTCTCTGGGATGTTTCCATTGTCTCCATTCATTCACGTAGTCTCCGCACTTCTTCTATCAGGACTGCATTTGGTTCTGGTCTTCCTCTTCCAATTCCTCGCCTTGGCCGCATCTTTGCTGCAACACCTGTCACTTGGCTCCGATACCAAAAAAATGATGAACCTGAAAATGCTGGGCGCACTCCTATAATATCACAAGCAATCTGCGTTCAGGAAATACAACAAAAAAACTTCTTGTTGACTTTTAAAAGGCTGGAACGCTGAAATAGAAATCCTATTTCATATTAAACACGGGATCTGAATCCCTTTGCTGCATTTGTACAGGGCGCAGCCCATCCAAATCTTTAATTAACATATAACAGGTACAAAACATGGTTTTAAAACAAACACTTGCAGCATACACATATTTCATTCGCGGCAACTAACAAATAACAACAACTATGTTACAATTTAACCAGTCCGATGCAATCTATTTGCATCTGGCCACAACATAAATAATATCGAGTTCTTCTGCGTTAAAACTTTCTTATGCCACATTTCACGCCCAGAAAATTTGTTGCGACATAGAATCTAATTGCAACCTGTGTCTTTTCTGTATATCACAAAGAAATCTGCGTTTTCATTTCACTGGCCTTGAACACGATGTACAGCATCACGATTCACCAAAGTTTTTGTCTGTCCACAACACCAACGCATGCACCAGTTGGGGTCACCGATTCAATGCAGTGGCATGACACGTTTTACTTCTAGAAATTAGAACGCCGATCCATAAATTTGGAACTGCCACCATTTAAAACTGAGTTCAATCCGACTACCGGATTTATTGCGATATGATGGAGCGCGTCATTACTTCCGCTCCGATGTCGATTTTACTGAACCATTACAACTAATATGATTTATCCTCCTCGATTGTTGCCGGTTGACACAACGCCACTCCAGGCCTTCTCATCGACTCAATTCAAACTGGATTCCTATATTAATGTCTTCAATTTATCGAACTCAACAGTGTTAAAAGTGAACAAAAATGCTGAATCTACAACAAAAACAAAATTCAAAACACATCGACCAATTTCAATATTTAGATCAACGTTATTTGTATTCAATTGTATATATATCACAGTCACATATAATCAAACAAATAGAACTCGGCTTTTGGGCATAGCAGACCACCGTTTTGCGCCAAAACCATTCTCTTTATTTATTTGAGCTTCCGCTCTGCAAACTTCACACACCAAAAAAACTCCTCAATACATAATCTTCTATTATAAAAATTCTAACAAAAAACTCCTATCTATTTGCGCTCGCATACACCTGTTATGACAATCTTAACAATAAGATAGACACGCCTATTACAATAATAGCTAATTATTTGTGAAGTCGACTTCTTTAACAAACTGAATTTTAATACACAGCAATGAATTCCACCTTGTCAGGCCACAACATGTGGACAATTTTCCACATTGCTCGCCACTTTTGATGCTCCTGCATCAGACTCCCGGAGAAGAAAAGATTGGTTCTTTAAATTTTCAGGTTTTATGTCATATTTCCGCAATTCAGTTGCTATCAACCAACCGGAATCTTCCATTGGCTGCTCTTTCCACTTGACAAAATATTGAAAATATGTTTGTCCTCACGTTTTCTTGGATATCCTTTGATCTAAAATAGCTTCAACTTCTTTCTTGAATGTTTTTGGTACCTGTTCTTCCCAATCCATAGTTTGAACTTCATCATCTGTAGCTTCAGTCTGCAACTCTGTTTCTGCCTCTCTAAATGGATACAAGTCTGCAATATTAAAAATGGGAAATATTCCGATCCCTTCCGGCAACTCAATCTCATATGCATTGGCTGAAAATTTCCTTTTGATTTTACAGGGTGCTATCTTCTTCAGTTTCAGCTTATTATAAGTTTTTGTAGGAAATATCTCTTTCCTCAAATATGCCATGACCAAATCTCCTACCTGAAACTCTTTTTCTCTCCTTCTCAAATATGCTCTTTGCTTGTATTTCTTGCTGCTTTCCTATAGTTTACCTTTAATCTCTTCCTGTAACTTCTGCATTTGTTCAACAAAATCTTCAGCACTTGCACTTTTGGCTTCTTGTTTCCCCAAATCTCTTAGCTCGTATACTCCTCTCGGATGCATTCCAAAGATAATCTGAAATGGACTCATTCCAGTGCTTCGGTTTGGTATGTCATTGTAAGAAAATTCAGCTTGAGCTAATGCTAAATCCCACTGTTTCGGATTCTGATATACCAAACTTCTTAATATATTCCCCAAGCTTCTGTTTACAACTTTAGTTTGACCATCCGTTTGAGGATGGTAGGCTGAACTAAAACTGAGCTTAGTTCCCAGTTTCTTCCAAAGTGTCCTCCAGAAATTCCCTACAAATTTAGTGTCTCGATCTGATACAATACTTACAGGAAAACCATGCAATCTTACAATATATGAAAAGAATAAATTTGCTATGCGTGTGGCATCATTAGTCTTCTTACAAGCAATAAAATGAGCCATTTTAGAAAATCTGTCTACAACAACATAAATAGAATCGTTTCCTCTCTAAGTTTTTGGTAAACCCAATGCAAAGTCCATACTCACTGCATCCCATGGTCAATCTGGTATGGGCAATGGCTGATATAGTCCGGTATTTTGACTCCTTCCTTTGGCATACTGACATACCCTGCATTTATCAACAAAATTTTTAACATCAGTTTGCATTTTAGGCCAATAATAAAAAGCATTCACCTAAGCGAAAGTTTTGTCTTGTCCAAAATGACCAGACAATCCTCCACTGTGCTTCTCTTTAATGATGTTCTCTCTCATGGAACATTTAGGAATGCATAATTTGTAGCTTTTAAATAACAGGCCTCCTTGAACAAGGTAATCCATCCATTGACTTCTGTTATTGCTCACCGGATTCTGCACTGTTGTGTAGATGTCTTTAAAATCATCATTATCCTTGTACATTTCTATCATTTCATCAAAACCTACAACACCCACTTTAAATTCTTGCAAAAGAAAACTTACTCTGCTCAATGCATATGCCACTTTGTTAGACTTACCACTTTTATGCTTTATTACAAAAGTGAAACTTTGCTGAAATTCCACCCACTTGGCATGCTTCTGTTTTAGCTTTTGCTGATTATTAGTAAATTTCAAAGCATGGTTGTCTGAATATAAGATGAACTCCTTCGGTAGCAAGTAATGACTCCATTTTTTAATTCCTGCACAATAGCGTAAAATTCTTTATCATAAGAAGAATATTTTTTCTTTTCATCATTTAACTTCTCGCTGAAATATGTTATCGGCCTTTGCTCTTGGCTTAGCACCGCACCAACTGCTTCTCCACTTGCATCGGTTTCCACTTGAAAGACTTTCTCGAAATTTGGTAAGGCTAGAATAGGCTTTTCTCTTATCTTTCTTTTCAACAGATTAAAATTCCTATCAGCTGCTTCTATCCATCAAAATGGCTAATTGACCTCCTTGATTATCTCAAGGATTGGTGCAAAAACTTGACTAAATCCCTTTATAAATTTTCGGTAGAAACTAGCAAGCCCATGGAAACTTCTTACCTCAAAGACACTCCTGGGAGTAGGCCAGTTTTTGATTGCTTGTACCTTTTCCGGATCCATTTTCAAACCGTATCTGGAAATCACAAATCCAAAATATACCAGCTCCTCTTTCATGAAACTACATTTCTTCATATTGATTAGTAGTTTCTCTTTTTGTAGAGTTTTCAAAACTAACTCCAAGTGTTCCAAATGATCCTCTTTACTTTTGCTGAAAACTAGAATATCATCAAGGTAAACAACAACAAATTTGCCTGTATATAGTTTCAGAACCTCATTCATTAGTCTCATGAATGTGCTAGGCACATTAGTGAGCCCAAAAGGCATCACTAACCACTCATACAATCCACTGTTGGTTTTGAAAACTGTTTTCCACTCATCGCCTTCCCGAATTCTGATCTGATGATACCCGCTTTTCAAATCTATCTTAGTAAAGTACCTAGATCCACTTAAACAATCCATTAAATCATCCATCCTAGGCAAAGGAAATCTATACCTGACTATTATCTTGTTGATAGCTCTGGAATCGGTGCACATGCGCCATTCTCCTCCCTTTTTCGGACTAAGCACCGTTGGCACAACACATGGACTCAGACTTTCTCGAATCAGCCCCTTGTCCATCAGTTCTTGAACTTGTTTTGCAACTTCTGCATTTTATTGAGGAGTTAATCTATATGCAGCTTTATTAGGTAGACTTGCTCCTGGTATTAAGTCGATATGGTGACTTATACTTCTAATCGGTGGTAATTCATTTGGCAATTCATCCACAATGATATCCATGTAACTATTTAACACAGATTGAATTTATTCAGGCAAATCATTTAAATTTGTGGAGGTTAAAATTACCTTTGGCCTTCCCACGATAGCAAAATGCACCTCTTCGCTTTTATCAACCTCCTGTAGCAGTTACTTACCACTCATCAACATAATACTATTTTCAGGTATCTCTTTATCAACATCATTCTTCACTAGCAGCAACATATGTTTAACTCCATCCTTTTCTATGGTGTATGTATTTCTTCTTCCATCATGAATCGCCTTTCTGTCAAATTGCCAAGGTCTCCCCAATAACACGTGACATACATCCATGGGCATTATGTCACATAAAATCACATCGTTGTATGTGCCAATATGCATTTCCACATTACACTGCTCTGTCACAATGACTTGATGACCCTTTTGAAGCCAAGATACTTTGTAAGCTGTAGGATGTGCTTTCTTTGTTAACCCAAGCTTTTCCACCATCTCTGTAGACACAAGATTGCCAGTACTCCCGCTATCAATTATAATCTTACAGCACTTACCCTTTGATTTGCATGTAGTCCTGAACAAGTTCTTCCTTTGCGCAGGTTCTCTAATCTCTTTTTCTGATCTCAGCAAACTTCTTCTGAGCAGCAATGATTCACCTTCCTCCGGTGGTTCTTCCTTCTCTACAAGTCGAGGTGGTTCTGGCTTTGCTTCACCCACATTTTCACCCCTCTGCCTTGCTGATTTCTTATGAGGACAGTCCCGCAACATATGTCCCCATTCTCCACAGGTATAACACATAACATATCTTCCTCTCCCTCTTCCTCTGGGCACGAATCTCCCTCTACTATATTCACCCATCTGTGGTGATCTGCTGCTTGAACTTCCTGCTTCAAACTGATGTAGTGTGCCTCTGGATCTGGCTGATCCTCTACCTCTTGCTGAGCTCTTTCCTTTGTTTCTTTGACTCTGTTTCCTCAATATTTTCTCCTCTGATTTCAAACTTGCTTGATAGGCATCTTCAACAGTTTTCAAACTTAGCAGGCTAATCTCGTCTTGGATCTCATACCTTAGCCCATTAACATATCGGGCTATTTTCTCCAAATCATCTTCTACATGCCTTGTTCTGATGCTTAACCTGTAAAATTCTTCAGTATATTCTTTAACAGACATTCCTTTCTGCTTCAAATTTTGCATCTACTTAAAAAGATTCAAATGATAGTCTTTAGGAAAAAACTTGGCTTTCAGTTTGCTTACCATGTTATCCCACTGCTTGATCTTACATTTCCCCTTTCTCGTTCTTGATGTCTGTAACTCGTCCCACCAGATGGCTGCATGGCCCTTCAGTCTAGTGACTACAAACTTCACCCTCTTATTCTCCTCAACCTCTTCATAATCGAAATATTGATCTATGGATCTGATCCAATCCATGAGCTCCTCGGCATTTAAACTCCCTTCATACATAGGAATTTCTATCTTGGGTTTGCTTCCAACTTTTGCCAGCATCTTGAGGACTTTGGCAGTTTCATTTTCTTCTTCTGCTTCCACCTCTTCATCAGATTCTTCTGAAGAACTCTCAGTTCTCTCATCAGGTGCTCTTCTCTGGGTTGTTTCCATTGTCTCCATTCGTTCACGCAGTCTCCGCACTTCTTCTATCAGGACTGCCTTTGGTTCTGGTCTTCCTCTTCCAATTCCTCGCCTTGGCGGCATATTTGTTGCAACACCTGTCACTTGGCTCCGATACCAAAAAAATGATGAACCTGAAAATGCTGGGCGCACTCCTATAATATCACAAGCAATCTGCGTTCAGGAAATACAACAAAAAAACTTCTTGTTGACTTTTAAAAGGCTGGAACGCTAAAATAGAAATCCTATTTCATATTAAACATAGGATTTGAATCCCTTTGCTGCATTTGTACAGGGTGCAGCCCATCCAAATCTTTAATTAACATATAACAGGTACAAAACATGGTTTTAAAACAAACACTTGCAGCATACACATATTTCATTCATGACAACTAACAAATAACAACAGCTATGTTACAATTTAACCAGTCCGATGCAATCTATTTGCATCTCGCCACAACATAAATAATATCAAGTTCTTCCGCGTTAAAACATTCTTATGCCACATTTCACGCCCATAAATTTTGTTGCGACATAGAATCTAATTGCAACCTGTGTCTTTTCTGTATATCACAAAGAAACCTGTGTTTTCATTTCACTGGCCTTGAACACGATGTACAGCATCACGATTCACCAAAGATTTTGTTTGTCCACAACACCAACGCATGCACCAGTTGGGGTCACCAATTCACTACAGTGGCATGACACGTTTTAATTCTAGAAATTAGAACGCCGATCCATAAATTTGGAACTACCACCATTTAAAACTGAGTTCAATCCGACTTCCGGATTTATTGCGATATGATGGAGCACGTTATTATTTCCGCTCTGATGTCGATTTTACTGAACCGTTACAACTAATACAATTTATCCTCCTTGATTGTTGGCGGTTGACACAACGCCAGTCCAGGCCTTCTCATCGACTCAATTCAAACTGGATTCCTGTATTAATGTCTTCAATTTATCGAACTCAATAGTGTTAAAAGTGAACAAAAACGCTGAATCTACAACAAAAACAAAATTCAAAACACATCGACCAATTTCAATATTTAGATCAACTTTATTTGTATTCAATTGTATATATATCACAGTCACATATAATCAAACAAATAGAACTTGGCTTTTTGGCATAGCAGACCACCGTTATGCACCAAAACCATTCTCTTTATTTATCTGAGCTTCCGCTCTGCAAAATTCACACACCAAAAAAACTCCTCAATACATAATCTTCTATTATAAAAATTCTAACAATAAACTCCTATCTATTTGTGCTCGCATACAGCTGTTATGACAATCTTAACAATAAGATAGACACGCCTATTACAGTAATAGCTAATTATTTATGAAGTCGACTTCTTTAACAAACTGAATTTTAATACACATCAATGAATTTCACCTTGTCAGGCCACAACATGTGGACAATTTTCCACATTGCTCGCCACTTCCGATGCTCCTACATCAGACTCCCGGAGAAGAAAAGATTGGTTCTTTAAATTTTCAGGTTTTATGCCGTATTTCCGCAATTCAGTTGCTGTCAACCAACTGGAATCTTCCATTGGCTGCTCTTTGCACTTGAAAAAATATTGAAAATATGTTTGTCCTCGAGTTTTCTTGGATATCCTTTGATCTAAAATAGCTTCAACTTCTTTCTTGAATGTTTTTGGTACCTGTTCTTCCCAATCCACAGTTTGAACTTCATCATCTGTAGCTTCAGTTTGCAACTCTGTTTCTGCCTCTCTAAATGGATACAAGTCTGTAATATTAAAAATGGGAGATATTCCGATCCCTTTTGGCAACTCAATCTCATATGCATTGGCTGAAAATTTCGTTTTGATTTTATAGGGTCCTATCTTCTTCAGTTTCAACTTATTGTAAGTTTTTGTAGGAAATATCTCTTTCCTCAAATATGCCATGACCAAATCTCCTACCTGAAACTCTTATTCTCTCCTTCTCAAATCTTCTCTTTGCTTGTATTTCTTACTACTTTCCTGTAGTTTACCTTTAATCTCTTCCTGTAACTTCTGCATTTGTTCAAAAAAATCTTCAGCACTTGCACTTCTGGCTTCTTGTTTCCCCAAATCTCTTAGCTCATATACTCCTCTCGGATGCATTCCAAAGACAAGTTGAAATGGACTCATTCCAGTGCTTCGGTTTGGTATGTCATTGTAAGCAAATTCAGCTTGAGCTAATGCTAAATCCCACTGTTTGGGATTCTGATATACCAAACTTCTTAATATATTCCCCAAGCTTCTATTTACAACTTCAGTTTGACCATCCGTTTGAGGATGGTAGGCTGAACTAAAACTGAGCTTAGTTCCCAGTTTCTTCCAAAGTGTCCTCCAGAAATGCCCTACAAATTTAGTGTCTCGATCTGATACAATACTTACAGGCAAACCATGCAATCTTACAATCTCTGAAAAGAATAAATTTGCTATGCGTGTGGCATCATTAGTCTTCTTACAAGAAATAAAATGAGCCATTTTAGAAAATTTGTCTACAACAACATAAATAGAATCGTTTCCTCTCTAAGTTTTTGGTAAACCCAAAACAAAGTCCATACTCACTGCATCCCATGGTCGATCTGGTATGGGCAATGGCTAATATAGTTTGGTATTTTGACTCCTTCCTTTGGCATACTGACATACCCTGCATTTCTCAACAAGATTTTTAACATTAGTTTGCATTTTAGGCCAATAATAAAAAGCATTCACCTGAGCGAAAGTTTTGTCTTGTCCAAAATGACCAGACAATCCTCCACTGTGCTTCTCTTTAATGATGTTCTCTCTCATGGCACATTTAGGAATGCATAATTTGTTGCTTTTAAATAACAAGCCTCCTTGAACAAGGTAATCCATCCATTGACTTATGTTATTGCTCACCGGATTCTGCACTGTTGTGTAGATGTCTTTAAAATTGTCATCATCCTTGTACATTTCTATCATTTCATCAAAACCTACAACACCCACTTTAAATTCTTGCAAAAGAAAAGTTACTCTGCTCAATGCATCCGCCACTTTGTTAGACTTACCACTTTTATTCTTTATTACAAAAGTGAAACTTTGCAGAAATTCCACCCACTTGGCATGCTTCTGTTTTAGCTTTGGCTGATTATTAATAAACTGCAAAGCATGGTTGTCTGAATATAAGATGAACTCCTTCGGTAGCAAGTAATGCCTCCATTTTTTAATGCCTGCACAATAGCGTAAAATTCTTTATCATAAGAAGAATATTTTTTCTTTGCATCATTTAACTTCTCACTGAAATATGCTATCGGCCTTTGCTCTTGGCTTATCACCGCACCAATTGCTTCTCCACTTGCATCGGTTTCCACTTGAAAGACTTTCTCGAAATTTGGTAAGGCTAGAATAGGCTTTTCTGTTATCTTTCTTTTCAACAAATTAAAATTCCTATCAGCTACTTCTGTCCATCGAAATGGCTGATTGACCTCCTTGATTGTCTCAAGGATTGGTGCACAAACTTGACCAAATCCCTTTATAAATTTTCGATAGAAACTAGCAAGTCCATGGAAACTTCTTACCTCAAAGACACTCCTGGGAGTAGGCCAGTTTTTGATTGCTTGTACCTTTTTCGGATCCATTTTCAAACCGTCTCTGGAAATCACAAATCCCAAATATACCATCTCCTCTTTTATGAAACTACATTTCTTCAGATTGATTAGTAGTTTCTCTTTCTGCAGAGTTTTCAAAACTAACTTCAAGTGTTCCAAATGCTCCTCTTTACTTTTGATGAAAGCTAGAATATCATCAAGGTAAAAAACAACAAATTTACCTGTATATTCTTTCAGAACCTCATTCATTAGTCTCATGAATGTGCTGGGCGCATTAGTGAGCCCAAAAGGCATCACTAACCACTCATACAATCCACTGTTGGTTTTGAAAGTTGTTTTCCACTCATCGCCTTCCCGGATTCTGATCTGATGATACCCGCTTTTCAAATCTATCTTAGTAAAGTACCTGGATCCACTTAAACAATCCATTAAATCATCAATCCTAGGCAAAGGAAATCTATACCTGACTTTTATCTTGTTGATAGCTCTGGAATCGGTGCACATGCGCCATTCTCCTCCCTTTTTCGGACTAAGCACTGTTGGCACAACACACGGACTCAGACTTTCTCGAATCAGCCCCTTGTCCATCAGTTCTTGAACATGTCTTGCAACTTCTGCATTTTCTTGAGGAGTTAATATATATGCAGCTTTATTAGGTAGACTTGCTCCTGGTCTTAAGTCGATATGGTGACTTATACTTCTAATCGGTGGTAATTCATTTGGCAATTCGTCCACAATGATATCCATGTAACTATTTAACACAGATTGAATTTCTTCAGGCAAATCATTTAAATTTGTGGAGGTTAAAATTACCTTTGGCCTTCCCACGATAGTGAAATGTCCCTCTTCACTTTTATCAACCTCCTGTAGCAATTCCTTACCACTCATCAACATAATACTATTTTCAGGCAGCTCTTTATCAACATCATTCTTCACTGGCAGCAACATATGTTTAACTCCATCCTTTTCTATGGTGTATGTATTTCTTCTTCCGTCATGAATCACCTTTCTGTCAAATTGCCAAGGTCTCCCCAATAACACGTGACATACATCCATGGGCATTATGTCACATAAAATCACATCGCTGTATATGCCAATATGCATTTCCACATTACATTGCTCTGTCACAATGACTTGATGACCCTTTTGAAGCCAAGATACTTTGTAAGGTGTAGGATGCGCTTTCTTTGTTAACCCAAGCTTTTCCATCATCTCTGTAGACACAAGATTGTCAGTACTCCCGCTATCAATTATAACCTTACAGCACTTACCCTTTGATTTGCATGTAGTCCTAAACAAGTTCTTCCTTTGCGCAGGTTCTCTAATCTCTTTTTCTGATCTCAGCAAAGCTCTTCTGAGCGGCAATGATTCACCTTCCTCCGGTGGTTCTTCCTTCTCTAGAAGTCGAGGTGGTTCTAGCTTTGCTTCAGCCACATTTTCACCTCTCTGGCTTGTTGATTTGTTATGAGGACAGTCCTACGACATATGTCCCCATTCTCCACAGGTATAACACCTAACATATCTTCCTCGCCCTCTTCCTCTGGGTGCAAATCTCCCTATACTAGATTCACCCATCTGTGGTGATCTGCTACTTGAACTTCATGCTTCAAACTGATGCTGTGTTCCTCTGGATCTGGCTGATCCTCTACCTCTTGCTGAGCTCTTTCCTCTGTTTCTTTGACTATGTTTCCGCAATATTTTCTCCTCTGATTTCAAACTTGCTTGATAGGCATCTTCAACAGTTTTCAAACTTAACAGGCTAATCTCGTCTTGGATCTCATACCTTAGCCCATTAACATATCAGGCTACTTTCTCCAAATCATCTTCTACATGCCCTGTTCTGATGCTTAACCTGTAAAATTCTTCAGTATATTCTTTAACAGACATTCCTTTCTGCTTCAAATTTTGCATCTTCTTAAAAAGATTCAAATGATAGTCTTTAGGCAAAAACTTGGCTTTCAATTTGCTTACCATTTTATCCCACTCCTTGATCTTAGATTTCCCCTTTCTCGTTCTTGATGTCTGTAACTCGTCCCACCAGATGGCTGCATGGCCCTTCAGTCTAGTGACCACAAACTTCACCCTCTTATTCTCCTCAACCTCTTCATAATCAAAATACTGATCTATGGATCTGATCCAATCCATGAGCTCCTCGGAATTTAAACTCCCTTCATACATAGGAATTTCTATCTTTGGTTTGCTTCCAACTTTTACCAGCATCTTGAGGACTTTGGCAGTTTCATTTTCTTCTTCTGCTTCCACCTCTTCATCAGATTCTTCTGAAGAACTCTCAGTTCTCTCATTAGGTGCTCTTCTTTGGGCTGTTTCCATTGTCTCCATTTGTTCACGTAGTCTCCGCACTTCTTCTATCAGGACTACATTTGGTTCTGGTCTTCCTCTTCCAATTCCTCGCGTTGGCGGCATCTTTGCTGCAACACCTCTCACTTGGCTCCGATACCAAAAAAATGATGAACCTGAAAACGTTGGGCGCACTCCTATAATATCACAAGCAATCTGCGTTCAGGAAATACAACAAAAAAATTTCTTGTTGACTTTTAAAAGGCTGGAACGCTGAATAGAAATCCTATTTCATATTAAAAACGGGATCTGAATCCCTTTGCTGCATTTGTATAGGGCACAGCCCATCCAAATCTTTAATTATCATATAACAGGTACAAAACATGGTTTTAAAACAAACACTTGCAGCATACACATATTTCATTCGCGACAACTAACAAATAACAACAACTATGTTACAATTTAACCAGTCTGATGCAATCTATTTGCATCTGGCCACAACATAAATAATATCGAGTTCTTCTGCGTTAAAACGTTCTTATGCCACATTTCACGCCCAGAATTTTTTTTGCGACATAGAATCTAATTGCAACCTGTGCCTTTTCCATATATCACAAAGAAATCTGCGTTTTCATTTCACTGGCCTTGAACACGATGTACAGCATCACGATTCACCAAAGTTTTTTTCTGTCCACAACACCAACGCATGCACCAGTTGGGGTCGCTGATTCACTACAGTGGCATGACACGTTTTACTTCTAGAAATTAGAACACTGATCCATAAATTTGGAACTGCCACCATTTAAAACTGAGTTCAATCCGACTTCCAGATTTATTGCGATATGATGGAGCACGTCATTACTTCTGCTCCGATGTCAATTTTACTGAACCGTTACAACTAATATGATTTATCCTCCTCGATTGTTGTTGGTTGACACAACGCCACTCCAGGCCTTCTCATCGACTCAATTCAAACTGGATTCCTGTATTAATGTCTTCAATTTATCGAACTCAACAGTGTTAAAAGTGAACAAAAACGCTGAATCTACAACAAAAACAAAATTCAAAACACATCGACCAATTTCAATATTTAGATCAACGTTATTTGTATTCAATTGTATATATATCACAGTCACATATAATCAAACAAATAGAACTCGACTTTTTGGCATAGCAGACCACCATTCTGCACCAAAACCATTCTCTTTATTTATCTGAGCTTCCACTCTACAAACTTCACACACCAAAAAAACTCCTCAATACATAATCTTCTATTATAAAAATTCTAACAATAAACTACTATCTATTTGTGCTTGCATACACCTGTTATGACAATCTTAACAATAAGATAGACACGCCTATTACAGTAATAGCTAATTATTTGTGAAGTCGACTTCTTTAACAAACTAAATTTTAATACACAGCAATGAATTCCACCTTGTCAGGCCACAACATGTGGACAATTTTCCACATTGTTGGCCACTTCCAATGCTCCTGCATCAAAATCCCTCCAAAGGAAAATAACCTCCAAGAATCTTGAGGTTGAGTTCATGGATTTGGAAGATCAACGAAAGACCTACAAGGCATAAATTAGGAAGCTCACCAAGAAATAGGAATAATTGGCCAAGTGGAACTCTCAACTGCAAAAACAAGTTTAGGAAATGGCATATCAAACCAAACCCTCAAAAAAGGAAAATGGCATTGGAAGGAAGAGGCCTCATGGGGCCAAAAAGGAAAAAAGGATATTTTCCTGTTGGTTTTGTGGAGAAAACCATATGAGAAAGGATTGTCCCCACAAGAAGAAAAAGATGGAGGATAGCCCCTACAAGTCCCAAGAACATGAATCAATAGTACAACATGTTGATAAATAGGAAGGAGCATTCCCTCAAGCTCCTTAAAAGATGCAAATATACACTAGAGAATACTTCCCTGTATAGTATTTTGGGAAAAGTAAGAATTCAAGGATACATCTAATGAAGAGTGATATGGCAGCCATTAGAATGGCATGAATGAATTTATTTTAACCTTAACCTTAATGACACATGTAATTATGTATTGTGTACATGATCATCCTGGTGAACATATATATGAAAATGCCATTGTGACTGACATGTTTTGTTAGGAGTTGTCCTTATGGAAGAATGATGGGTTATATTAATTTAACGCAAATGTGGATTGTGTTAGATGTTTAAGGATATATCAATAGAACGAAATCATGTGATCTGTGGCATGAAGGGACAAGCAAGAACAATGAAGGGACCACAGACCCATAATTTAGGTTGTGGGTGCACGTGGAAAAACCATGGAAAAAGGCAATATTCAAGATAATGGTCATGGTGCTTTGGATTCTTGGTTTGGTTGGAGGCCTTGTATCCTTTAGATTCATGATTTATACAGGTGGAGATGATATAGTCCCTTGATTACCGATGATATGAGACTATGGGCTTGTAGTCATTTATAGTTTTGTGTACATGTTGTGTTGTATATGTATATATGTGTATACCTTGTATTGTAACTTGTGTATATGTGTGTACTTGTGTATGTTATGTGTTTGGTACAGGAAGGTATGGGACTTTTTGGGCTTGTGTGTTATGTTATTTGTTTGTGACAAGTAGGTATAGGACTGTTTGGACCCATGTGTTGTGTGTTGTTTTCAAGTGGAGGCGAGATAGCCTTTGGATTTCCAATGATAATATTCTTGTCAAAAGAACACTACCAGGATTGGTAGTTCCCATATTCACAAGGTAGCAATTGGTCTTATTTATATTTATCGATTACTAAATCGTTGCCTTGCAGGCCAATGAACCACTTAGTAAATTTGAAGTCAAATAAGAGAAGAGAAGGAAGTAGGTGCTTGCTAGAATTGGTAATCAATCTAGTGTGTGTATGAGGTTGAAGAGAAGAGAAGGCATTGGGTGCATTCTAGGTCTAGCAACAAATCCAGTGTGTGTATGGGAAGAGAAAGGGCTTGGATTCTTGCTAGGTTGGGAAATCGATCCAGTGTGTGTAAATAAAGAAGCAAAGAGAAAATTTAAGACAAGTATCATTATTTCATCTAATTTCATGAAATTCGCAAACTAGGAACATGACTTGATATTTTGATTTACAATGATTTTAGTTATGAACTAATCTGACTTGTCACAATGGGAACCAAAATGAAATTTAAAATGTCACCACATGAATAATTTGTTAATGAGGTGTGATTTAAAGGATCACAATTTATTTATGATGACATGGGGATTTATGTGTTATGATGTAGGAAAGCATGGAATTTCCTAATTTGGGTGGATGGAGCTGGTTGTGGGATTAATAGAAACATCAACATTAGAATTAACAGATGCAACAATATGGTGGTGTTGTAGGCACTACAACAACACCCAAAATATTCAGGTATATCAAAAAAATTTGGGTCCCCCCTACTTGCCTAAGGTCATAAGGGTTATGATCATGTTTTGAATTGGTCAATCTCCCCATGAACCAATTGTTATTAAACCCTGTTGGTGTGCCTGCTCACATGATGCATATTTCATTTATTCCTTGTGTTTCATATTGGATATTGATCTTATTTAAGCATTATGGTTTTGGCAACTATCATTCCTTTTGAAGCCCTATGCTATCATGATTGCATTCAACATCATTTTGTATTTTAAGTCAATAAGGAGATTTCATTTGTACGTGCAAGGCTAATTTTTATAAGATTTTATATATTGTGAAACATCTTAATTGTCTTAAAACTAACCTAGGCCAAGCTTTTAATTACCTTTTTTATCATGTATTTAAAGCTTTATATTCAAACCCATAAACCCATTTTATTTCCCAATGACCCTACTAACATATGTTGTATTTTAGAATGTAGGGTGAACAATGGGAGCATATCAAACAACATTACAACAAGCTATTGAAGCCATTTATAATGGCTAATGCAGTAAGGCACAATCAAAGGGTTCATAATCCCACATGTTCGAAATCCATGCCAAGAAATATATTGAATAGTGCCAAACATAATAGAGGGCACCCCTTCAAAGATACATATTAACACTAAGTGCGTGGGATGCACGCACATGAGTTCTTAAAAGGCAGCATTGGTGAATGTATACACATCACAAAAGTGAGGCACTGTGATCAATAGATGAGGAATACAAGTCATAAAGTGGTGGTGCATATGACAAAAGGATCATTGCTCAGATCCATTGAAAATATAAGAGGCCATGATGAATTCGCATCAAACACTAGGATGTTGGGTCTTCATCCACTTGTAACATCTAAAGACCAGGCATTGTGCCAACGCATATTGTAACTAAAGGCATTGAAATGCAAGAGAGCATGTATTGAAATTATGTGTGATGGTTGCAATGTGTACACAATAGGAGTCAAAGAGAAATAATACCATCGCTTGATATAAGATAGCAACATTACAAAGACATCTAAATGAAGTGACCATGCAAGTCATATGTGAAAGTATTAACAAAATGTTGCAACAAGAATATATCGACAAGGCATAGTATAATTGCAATGAGCACATTTAAATATTTCATGAATCCTAAGATGCATTGGATAGCAATAGGTGACTTCCCCAAACCACAAAGGTTGTTCTAACTTTTTTTACACCTTTAGAAAGCTACAAAAATGTTTTGAAATTTCCTAATTGTTCTAACTTATTTTTACACCTTTAGAAAGCTACAAAATTGTTTTGAAATTTTCCAGTTGTTCCTAGCCAAGCCCAATCTCTAAGTTTGTATGATATATATGTCATAACAAACTCACAAGACACAACATGCAGATTTAAATTCAAAGCAGTGCAATCATCAACTGCCAAGCCAAGGAGGGAACCAAAAGAGTGCATTGCATTGTAGAGTTATATCTATCTATATATAATATATATATATATATATATATATATATATATATATATATATTATATATATTATAAATAATACTATATATATATTATATATATATATAATATATTATATATATGCCTTGAACTATTTTCATTTGGAAAATATGGGATAATTCATCAGGATGAAAAATAAAGTATGAAAGCGCCAGCAAACAAGACACCAAGGCAAGCCAATAGTCAAGTAATAATAACAATATGATCAAAGAAATCGTAAAAAGGGGTCATACATTACACAATCACTATTGAAAGATTACAAAACTTTATACATCTGCCAGCTTCATAATATAATTGGATATCTTAGCATGGTGGTTAGAGTGAAAATTCAAGACCAATTTTCGCAATGCAAGTTTCTTTTATGCATGGAGAGTGCCAATATTTATAGCGCATCCAAAGGTGAATAAATGGTGTTGTGTGGTTATTCATATCATTAAAAAGGTCATAGACTATCTTTTCAATTCGCCAAATAGCCAAATTTTATGCTACCAAGCATTATATAATTATAATAAGGTTATATGCAAAGTAGTCATGAACCAAATATTCATGGAAATTCCCCCTTTTAATGAATTTCCAAGTATAATACTTCCAAAGTTACCATCTCTTCATGTACCACGAGTAAGAAGTTGTGTCAAAATTTCAAAAGAGCCCATAAATGAGAGCATTCGCGTTGTCAACTGAAGACTTGTTAATAAGAAAGATACTAGAAATGGAGTTTCACAAAAGAAATTGAATATGTATCAGTTGTGGAGAGTTTGGTTATTTAGTTGTTGAAAATCGTGCATTGGTGTTGTTAGCACTTGAAATTTCACCTCAGGCTGAAAAAGGTAAACTCCAAGGCAACATCAAACCACTTAGCCTCGTAGTTAGCCCTACGGGGCAGGAGAGGGCTCTCTTCGGTCTATCTCGGCAAAGATCTTCAACGGGCAGAGATAACCAATAAAGAACACTGATTTTAGGCTAGTAAACTGATAAAAAAGGTTTGATTTGAGATTTTTAGGGTTTTGGTGGAAAATTGGGGAAAGGCAATTTTGGGTGCGGGGATTGGACACAGTTTTCGCCGGGGGTTCTTTGGGGTGAGGTAGGAGACTATATTGATTCCTTTGAAAGATTTGGATGGATGAGAATGACTGGTGAGGAGCTAAGGAGAGCAACCAATCACCTTGAATTCTCCTTAAACAGCTGAAAACATTGATATTAAGCAAACTTAAAGGCAGAGCATAACAACCATGAATTCTACCTTAACACTTCATTTGCCTAATTTGCAGAAGAAAAATTAAGAAGATGATTCACATAACAAACTTACAAGTACAAAGAGAAACAAACCATCAATACATGTAACCATAGGAATCCCAAAAAGGACTGCAAAACCCTGGTCTTTCTTCCTTTGCCAAAAATACAGAGACACAATGAGTGATACAATAGAAGCTTTCTCCCTCAAGAGTCCAACCATGAAAATGACTAAGAAAGTACATAATATAGGCAAGATAACATCTTTCCTTGCCTCTAGGGGTCGAGCTCACTATCCTAGGAGCTGTTTCAACCAATTCCAAACTAAGCACTAAAATCTAGGCAGTCAAAACAACTTGCCTCTATAAGCTAGGAAACCAATTCATTCATTAAATTTTTGCCTTTTTCATGAATGAATCTTCTAGAAGAGATAAATAAGTGTCAAAGTATCATAAAATTACATAATTTACATCAAGGAGGATCAAAATCCACTCCAAAAAGTCAAACCTAGTCAAAACTGCTTTTTGCTGAGCTGTAGGTGCATTTCTGTGAAAATAGCCTGATGCGTAGCGCCGTGAATCTCAACGCGTAGCGCGCCTTTGGGCCTGCTTTTGAGGCACTTCCCGGAGTCCAAATGAGGCACAAGTGGGCTTGTTGGAAAGGTCTGGATGTCTACTTTCTAGTCCAAGTGGAATTTTTCAATTTGGTGGCCATTTCCCCTCCAAAATTGCAATCTCCCAAGACTGCTTCCTATGTGTCCAAAAAGTGGCAGAAGGTCATTTTTTGCTTGCTTTTTGACCTTTTGGGGGCTCAAATCTCGATGAAATTTCTTGGCCATGACTAAGCAACTGTATTTTGTCCTGAAAAATCCAAAAATGCAAACTTTTCCTGAAATGGACCTCCCCAACGAAAGAGTAGCGCCCGGCGCGCTACGCGTTGGGGACAAAAACCTGTTTTTGACAAAAATTTTCAAAAATGACCAAAATTGCTCCAAATTGTCTGAAGTTTGAGCTGGGGGTGTATCATTGAGTGCTATGCTCCCTCAAGGTGGCATCGGCCAAAATCTGAAGTGGATCGGGCCTTTTCCTCCGTTTTAGTGCCTTGACCAATCATCTCTTGATAACCTTCATTTTGCCTTGCACACGTGCATGCGGGGCCAATAATGATTTTTCATGTGGTGGAGCATATCTTTGAAAACCCTAGCAAACTTATTCTTTTATTTTACACATCAACATTAGGGTTTCTTGTTTTCCATTTCATGGCATTTGTCATATTTCCTTTACATTCAATTTTCAAAAACTAACAAAACAACCATGAAAAGAGCTTACTTGAATGTTGCTTGAGCTGAGAGAGGTGTTTTTTGTGTTTTCTGCAAGTAATAGGGTGAAATACCCAACGCGTAGCGCGCCCTCTACGCGTAGCGCCCATGTAAATTTGCACTGCCAGAACCTCCCCAACGCTTAGTGTGACTTTCAGATGCTTTTTGGAGGCCTTCCCCGTGTCCAAATTGGGCGCAGGATAGCTCGTTGGAAAGGTCTCCGAGTATAATTTCCAAAAAAACTATAATTTTTCAATTTGGAAATCATTTTCCCTGTCAAAAATCAAATCTCCCAAGACTATTCAAAATGTGCCAAATGAGGCTGCCTCAAGGCAGAGTGCTGTTGCAGCCAACTTTTGAATGCCTTCCTCAACTCAAAATTGAGCTCATGATAGCTCATTGGAAATCTAGTTGTGTTTAGTTATCATTTGACTCATCAAGAAAGTCATTTGGCCAACCAAGCTATGAGAAAAATTGATTTTCCCAAGGTCACTTCAGAGGTGCATTCGATTCTCCTGAGGCAACGATATTTTTGACATTTCTCTAAAACCATGAAACCTGTGTAAAAAGTGAAGGAATATTTTCTTCTTTGGCATGTTGTGGACAAAAACCTCTCTCAGTTTTCCAAAATTCATCTTTTATTTCTCTAAAACACCTTTTGAGTGAAACTTATCCCGATGTGTGAAACAAGGAATTTTGTGGAAATGAAGCGAAATGAAGGGGATAAGGGGCTTCTAAATTCTTGGGGAAATTTTTGGAAGTAGGGTGGGATGTTAGGAAGCAGGGGAAAGTAGAATCGCAGAGATCGAGTGAGGGGAAGGGGTCCAAAAGGGCAAAACACAGGCCCAACCTAGAAAATTGCCAGGTTGTAGCAAGCAACTAGGGTTTGTGGAAAAATGAGGAATTTGGGGAATCTCTGAGATGGAAAGTGTTTTATAAGGTACTTTAAGGATAGGGGAAGGTGTATGAACATCAGGATATAAGTTTTTCCGATGATTTGACCGTCCAAGAGAAATTGCCTTCAAAACCCTAGGAGAGGGAAATGACCTTACCTAGGCACAACTGAAGCATGAACAAGGTATAAAATGACTCATTAGACATTGACATAATAATGAAAACCCTATGAATGATGATATAATCAGCTAAATAGTGACATAGACCGACATTTGGATAATTTTAGAAGGAGTGAAAGCAAACCCTAGACCTAATGCCTAGTGACCAAATTTTGCTTGAAGACTCTTTGGAATGACAAAATTTGACCTTGACACTCTGAGACCACTTTGTAAGAGCATATTTGATCACTGGAGGACGGCTGGAAAGACTGACACTAACAAGTTATGCCTTTTTCGGACTCGTTAAACTATTAAACGACATCAGATTCATCACCATGACGAACATGAGCTTCTCCTTCCTAGGGCTCGTTAAACTTACTAGGTCAGATTCATCTGAAGGATGAACTTGCAGTGCAAGCATATGCTATCCCCTTCAAGCTTGCAATTAAAAAATAATTGGGGCACTCGCCAGAAATGGTGGGGGAAAATTTGGAAATCTATCGAGTCATGTCAGTAGCTTACTCTTGAACATGACACTCTTTGCTTCGTATCAGGTTGGGACATCCTCCTTTGTATCGTTGACCTTCCTAGGTTTGGTCCGTTCATTTTTTCCTTCCAATTGATCTTTGCCACGTCATTATGACCACTGACCCATGGATCCAAATGCTGCCAAACTTCTAGTTGTGTCACCGATATGTTCAAGAGTTGTCCTTCTGTAGTTATACTTACCTCTGATTCTTTGTACCATCCAAAATCATTTTGCATCCTTTGTCTCGCGTCGATGATGTGGGATTCATTATGGCCCTCCTTTGACATGGTTGCTTTTTGTCAACTTTGACTCATTATCTAGGAAGTTGATCGAGAGACTCCCTTCCAGTACCTTAGAGCTTGCATGCCCTAATGGCAAGTTCTTCGCACTCGACGACAAGTTCACATCATTGGCTTTCGATCGACTGATTTCACGGGTGTTCGACTTCAGTTCCTGTATTCACATTTCATGAATTGTGTTGATAGTACCTTGAGGGCCATTGTAATTATTGGTGGTTTCTCTCGCGCTTGTTAACAATTTACATCATTGACTGGTAATCAAGCGACTTCTAGCATGTTCGACGTCAACACATCTATTCACATGCTAGGATCTATACATTGATCGGGTCGTGTTGGAGCGCAAGACCCTAGACTCAAATCACAAAAGTCCAGGTTACAAAGCGATGTGACATGGTTATGATGATATGCATGTCTTTATCTGATGGCTGACTACGACTAGACCATGAGTTATCATATATGATCCTTCTCATTATTGGGTGGTTGTGACCATACCTTGGTTTTGTTATGATCCTCTTTGACAGATGGTTGTGCCAATAACTGGATCCATTTACATGATCATTCTCTAGATGGTTGTGACCATGCCACGATTCATGTATTATTTGAAAAAGATCTCAATTTATGTATATGTATCTGTAATTTCTTGTAGGTTTTCCAACGGCAGATCGGTTCCCAACACTAATTTACAAAGCATTTCATTTCTCACTCCTGTTTGACCTTCATGCTTTAGGGGGCATCTGTTACACAACATTTGTCACTGTCCCTATACTCCCCATTCCTTGATCCTGGAGGACCTATACAGTGAAGCCCGCATGCTTTTCCTTCATGAAGAAACTCCCATTATGTCCCTCTTCATGAGAAGATCATTTCCCTTTTGCACCATTTCCCCTGAAACTTTTGTTTTGCCTAGTTTACAAGGCCGACGCTAATGGCCTTTGTCTCCCTCATGTCGATGTGCATAGATTAGCACTATTCCCCACACTAATAGGTGTGACTGAGCTGTGTTCAAGTCGCGCTGATCCTGTTATGGAATTTTTTTAAAATTAGAGTCGAAGTTTCCAACTCTAGAAGCTTCGTAATGAAAGTCTGGTAAATGGTTTGGACGGATGGGGTCGAGGATGACAGTTTGGGTTCCTTTCCCCTATAATGTTGGAACTACCTCAAGGAATAAGTCCTTCTCCCATGAGAAGAGGATCCATCTCCCATCCATATTTCCTATATAAACCTCCCTTCTTCCCAAGCACAAGCTAGTTAGAGTGTTGGTTGAGTCTGAGTGTAATATTTTGATTAGACAAGAAAGCTATTACTAGTTGTAGCCATCTAGTTGTGTGAGGGAGAAGTGTGTTTGGTTTGAAGTGAAGTCTAAAGGGAAGAGCCTTTAAACTATTGTTGTTTGAAGCCATCATGGAATGCTAGCAGAAGTGTGTGGGAGCTTGGTCTTGTCAGAGGAAGACTGTGATGTCAAGACGAATGGTTGTAATCTCTCTTTGATATTAATATATGCAACTATTGATTGATTTCCTACATGTTTTGTAATATTACATATTTGTTTCTTGATTCTTCTTGACTCATTAAGTAGGTTGAATTGCAATTTGTATATTATTATGTTTGTATGTTGTTGTTCTTTACTTGTTTCAGGAGCTTGAAGAAGGAAGTGAGAGATTGCTAGAGCGAGTGAGGACATCATCAAGCAGGATAAGTGACCAAGAGGTAGGCCCTCTTGATTGATTCTAACCTAAGGAAATCTTCCATAGAATGTACCTGTTGTGGCTAGACCCATTATCAAGCTAGAGGAATTCATTCGTGTCCGCACTTATAATTTTACTTCACCACAGAAGGAGAGAGGAAGAAGAGTGAGATAATTTCTAATATATTTTAGGTTAAAACTCATTCACACGTGCGAAGATTTGGGAATCATTTTGTTGCAACAGAAGCTGAAATTTCTATCACTCAAAGAAGCCAAAGTTTGTTTCAAGGAAGGTCAATTTGGAAAGTTGAATAGTCAAGAAGAGAAGAGAAGGCCAAGCAGAGTCATAAAGGGGCAAATTGAATCATATTTCAGCCACACATGTGATCTAGGGTTTCTACAAAAGGAGCCAAAATTTGCAGGTCTACAACAACTAGCTGAAATTATGAGTTAGGGCCAAAATTTGAAGTTGTGTCACAAGTTTGACTAGTGTTGACTTGGAGAAGAAGAAGTTCATTCAAAGGAAGCATTGACTTGGTGTTGGAGGGGTTGTTGGTCAAGGGTCTAGGCCTTGGAATTCACAACTAAAGATTTTATAAGAAGGAGAATTTGTTTGGCTTTTCTTCTCAAGATTGGAGAGATTTTGGCCTTTGCTGATATCCAACAACTCGTGTCATTTGTCTCATTGTTATTTATTATTTGGTAGTTGTTTGATGAAGAATAACACATAATAATAATCAAGTTAAGAAGAACCTAATTAAGAAAAGTAAAAAGTATTCACAAGTAGTTATCATTGTTAGATAAATCACCTCACCTCTCTACCCTAGATTTCTCAATATATTTAATAAGGAAAGATACAAATTGAACTAAAGTGAATAAGAAAAGTAATGTAATGAATATAGCTAGTTGTTTATGGAATCAAATAACTAAAACAACAAGCTAATATCTTCTTGACGTTGAGAGATCAAACTACACAGGATAAAGAAGACAGTAGTTATGACCATGGAAAATATAACATAATAAGAATATCACTGAATAAAACCAAGCTCATAAACTTATCATTTTTAACAATACTCCACAGTCACATAAGTTTCAACATTTACTTTATATCCAAAAATTCCCCTCATGTTGTAGCTTACAGCCTCAACCATTTGAGATTTTACACCTTCATACTCCTATCCTACGGACTACAGATCCATCCCCCACCCCTAAGTCAGAAAAAATTCAATTATTTTATACACAGAGGCTTCCCCCTCATTCGACTACAAAGTGATATTTTCCTAAATTATAGAGATGCAAATTTGATTTGACACTCCCCAAATTAATATAGGATAGTTCCATTGTCTTTAAAATAGCCACTGATCAGAATCAATTCACCAATAAAAGGTGTCACGAATCCAACGAGATGGTTGAGAACACCACTTTGTCCCCTTTGCTGGGTGTTGTGAATCTCTAGTGTGATCAAATCCTATTACAGAGGTAAAAAAATTTACTATTAAAAACCAAAAAAATAATGATATAATCAATTGAAATCAAATGATAGAGTCGGTAAAGAAAACTATCATTGATCATCCATTTTCTGGCGTTTGATAGTTTAGTGACAATGCTTGGAATCTTCGTAATGATTGGAAAAATGACAAATATTTTGTGCTCCAGAGAACAATCAAAATCATTTGCAGATCCATGTGATGAGAAATCCAAAGAAAAATGTGTTAAAATGGTGATTCAGATCAAGCAAATCCCCTAGAAATTGCAATTTTTGGGTTTTCAACATTATCTACTTGTTTAGCGTTAATGGGGCAATATCATGTTTGAAAATGGTGCTCCTTGTGGTCAAACCATAATCATAACAATGCCCACAACAGTCAATAAGTTACTTGTCCAATGGATAACAATAACAATGTCAATTTTGTTATAACTTCATTACATTTTGGCATGAAATGGAGCTACATAATTATTGATGCGACGTTGATTTTGGTGGCAAGGAATGACATAAGTCAATGCTTATTGCATTGCTTTTTTGGCCTCAATTGAGGTGGAAAGGATGTAGTAGGCACAAACGCCAAGTTGATATCCTTTTTAGATCACCAATGAAATAAAATTCTAATGAATGACGTGCTTGAATCCTAAGTTGTTGTAGTATATTAATGAGATGGTGACTTGACGTTGAATCTTCTCACTACATATGGTCATGGTATCAGGCCAGAAATCAAAGCCACATGTGATTGTGTGATAAATGCCACATTGAGGTAACAATTATAAGTCAAATACAACATTTTATAATTGCAGATTTTATTAGTGGTTTCTGACTTAATATAAAGCTTAATGGTGTTTCGTTTTGGCATTCAACCAACAACATTTTCAATGGCAAAAACATATCGTGTAGTCTTTGCAATTTATTTTTTCATGTCAAATTCCCATGAAGAATGAGAAATATAATAAATAAATGAATTAATGAATTTAAGCTTTTGTGATCCATATCAAGTTTATTGAGGAGAGTTTTTGGCGAAAATCACATCGAAATTCATTTGTTGATGCGTTTCGAACCAACAAGTGTAGTTCATCGTTAAGACAAAATAAATTATCATAAATAAAATAAATTGGTGTGGCTTTGGAATAGACATCTATTGAAAAAATAAACCCAACCAAGGATATGGAACCCGAACGAAACATTAAATAAAGAATTTGGTCTTACGTTATAAATGTTTAAAGTTCCAGGGAACATACATTTATTTGTTAGCAACATATAATTTAAACGTAGAGTGAAAAGGATTCATAGATCGCATAATCTCATTTACCCCATTTATTTTCTCGTTGTTTTACTTATTTTGTTTCAATTTCAAAAACTTTTATAGCATGTCTTTCCCTTAATTGTTGTTCCTAGTGACATTCACTTTGAATTTTCCCCATGTTACTTTCTACAACATAATTGTTAATTTTATAAAAGGACACATGTTATATATTTCTTCTATATGCCTTTTACATGTGCCTTTTTGTGTTCAAATTTGATTATGTACCAACTCTAATGTATTATATTTAAAATATATATAAGTAACCTATATATGATATATATGATGATTTATTAATGAAGCAATATGTAGTTGTATGTATTATGTATATATTATATTTTGTGATACAATTTTTTTCACTTCAAAGATGTATATAAAATTGCATTTAAAAGAGTATGTAATCATAAGATGTATATACATAAAAGAAGTGGAAATAAATGACAATTATGAGAAGCAAAGATACAACAGGTTGATAATGGAGTTCATCGAGTGTGGGCTACGTCTCTGGGCCCGATATCAAGATTGGGGAGGCCGGTTCATTAATTGTTGCAAGATGATGATGAGTACATGATGCATTCTATGTTAGTACAACGAATAACTTCCTCAACTAGAGTGGTATGTCTCTCCACAAGTCGCTCTTCTATAAGAAATCTCACTCATAAAAGCTCTCATTCAGCATGACAAAATATCAAACTCTCACACGAAGTGGCATACAAGGATCCTTCAACATAGTAGCAAACAAGGATCTCAACATCAAAGCATCATCTCAACAAAAATCAAAAGAAGACATGACATCAATGCATCTTATACCTCCACTTCTGAGGATGGTCTAAAAATGCACACCTTTGCTGAAGAAATGGACAACACGGTTGAATTCTTGACGAAAAATCGTGAAATCTGACCCTTTATGACTCGGTCAAATTTGGACTCCCCAAGAATCTCAAAGATTCTTTAAAGATTCTCTTTTCCGGGATGACTTAAATTTAGATGCTCAGATGAGGAAACCGACCATACCATCACGTTCCTTGTGAAAAAATGAGTAAAATGAGTATAAAGTCGGGTTGTTATCAAACTATAATTATCGGGCCTCTAAGGAATCTTAAAGATTCCTTAAGATTCGATATAGATTATTTTCTGCAGATTGATTGAAATTACGCTGCCCATATGAAGAAACTAATTACAGCATCAAACTCCTTGCAAAATTTTGGTTAATTTGAGTATAAACTTGACATAATTTTATCTCTGTTAAAAATTGGCTCCAAGAGAATCTTCAAAATTCCTAAAAAAATCTACATGAAAATATTCTTAAAATATTCCTTTAAAATATTCTCAAAAAAATGCTAAAAAAAATGTGACAAGGAATGGTTCCATCCGCGTCAGGGTTCCATCCACGTTCTCGATTCTTCCATAACTCACGGTTGCGTTGAAATGAAATGGCTAGTTTAAATAAAACTCGTTGGCAGACATATCCAAGAAACCCATCATGGACCATTGGTAAGAAGCATGTATTGATTTGGGAGTTGTCTATAATGCGACTTTTTGGAGATTTCGGTGACGGAATCCGGCGGAAGAAATTGAGTTTAAATCTTGATTTGTTGCAGTTAAAATGGTTTTTTAACTGCATATTTGGATTCAGCACCCTGAAAAACTCCTGGGACGCTTTGGTTGTGCAGAAACTAGCTATCAAACTTGGGATTCCAATAAAATGTTGCCGGATTTTGACCTGAAAAACCCACCGGAAAAGCGTTCAAAAAGTCGCATTATAGACAACTGCATTGATTTGTGGTGGTTTCATAGTCAAACCCCATATTTTGGTATCCACCAAAGTCATTCACACATTTAACATTAATGTTGTTTAACATATAACCAACGTCGTGGCATTTTTTTAACAATCGATCGTCAATTTGGGTTAAAGTTTCGTTATTACTAAACCCATCGGTCTTAAGACGTTGTAACAACTATGGAATTGACCATTGTTTTGTATTATAGAACCATTGGTATAAAATTTCAAACACATGGTTTTGTACAGAATGCTCCAGCTTCCTAAAGCTCTCCTGATGTACTATCTCGCTAATTTTTTTTTTTTAAATATAAAGTTTATTCGACCAAATTTATTGATAGGGTGGATGGTATGAACTATTTTTAGAACCAACAAACCGTATATTTGCTATTTCAAACCATATAATAATTAACGTGACATATCCATATGCCATATTCGTTGGTTTAATAACAAATCAAGAGTTTTTATTTGTTTTCCATGTATGTTTTTGGATTTTCCATGGTCATTTTATTAACCATGTTTTTATAGTTTTTAATTGATTAAAAAACACTTTTTAAATACATGGTTTATTCGACCAAATTCATTGATATGGTGGCTGGTATGAACCATATATAATTTATATATGGTAAATTATATATGGTATGAACTATTTTTAGAACCAACAAACCATATGTTTTTTTATTTCAAACCATATAATAATTAACGTGATATATCCATATGCCATATTCGTTGGTTTAATAACAAATCAAGACTTTTTATTTGTTTGTATGTTTTTGGATTTTCCATGGTCATTTTATTAACCATGTTTTTATAGTTTTTAATTGATTTTGTTTTATATGAAATTTAATATTATTTTCTTTTTTCTTTTGAATTTGAATTAATGATGGAGTACCAAGTTTTGATGGATGTTGGTCTGTCATGTACGTAGTGGATCTTGCTTATTCACTGGTATGCCACGTGGCACATTGTGGGCCTTTCTTTTTGTCTGTCTTGTCAAACTGCAATGAGTTGCTCTTACGAACTCAGATTTGAGTGTCGTCTACGCCACTCAAAATCGTATTGAGAAGCATTAAAATTTGTTCTTCATTTCTCTATGTTTTTAAGGCTTGGATTTTTGAAAATTTTTAGAGCCCTCTTTGATATCTAAGCCTCTTTGGAGCCACCTGGATCATTCCTCCCAACTGAGGATATTTTGGTCCTCCAAAAGCATGAACACAATCTACAATATGCTGTGTTAGCTTCCTATACCAATAGGTTTCATGTTTCATGATTGACTGGGGAAGTGCCAAATATGTTCATCCTTTTTGTGCTGCAAAGGTTCTATATGTTGATGAATTTTCACTATGTATAGGTGGTCAACTCTTGCCACAATTGATGATTAGCCAGACAGCTTAATCCTGGTTAGATCATGTTTGAATTTCACTTGTCTTAGATTAGAGAATAAAGGTCTGCACAAACAGTTTAAGCTTGGCAGACAAGTAGTTAGGCAGAGAAACAAAGGGTCTCAACAGCTTAATCTGAGCCCTGGAAGAAATAAGGGTGGACTTAGATAGGAGGGCAGTTAAAAGAAAAGAGAAGAATCAGGGTTTGCTAGTTCAAATGCACCCAATGAAAATGAAGAGAAATGTTAGGTATACTAGGTTGGGTAAGCAGTTTTGATGGTATAGGAGCATGGTTTGTGAGAAATTTACTCCTTTGGAACAAGTTGCTATCTCATAAAATCATAAGGTACCATGGCAAGGTGGCTACAAGACAAATGGAGCATGACTAATTCCCCTCCCAATTTTCCCACGAAACACTTACTAACATCCCCCCCAAATGGCAATGAGATCTGCTCATTACCTTTAGTCCACTTCATCCCATGGCAAAACTAAGTGAAAATATCTTTTACCTAGGCAAAACAAGCCACATTTTTTGTGTAAAAAGTCTTTATTCCATCTTACCAAAGTTTCCTAAACTTCACCATTTATCATCCTTTCATTCCCCTGGCCTAAGTTTTCACTCTATAAAACTTAGCCTAAACTATACAAACCCATCCCCCACAATCATATTAACCTACTAACCTTATTATATAGCTCCTACGTACATTCCCCCCACCCCCCCTTACTAAGTATAAAAACACAAAAAACCCCAAAAAGATAAATACCCCGACCCTTGGCTAACTATAGCCATATTTTAAATTTTCTCTTTAGGGAGTTATTGGTCCTCTAGGGGCCAATAACAACCCTCCACATGCCCATCGGGACTTATTTGGCCTCTAGTTAAATAAATAGCCAAAAACCCGCATTTTTCCCAAAAAAACCACTTTTCCAAAGTCCGAAAATGCACCAAAAAAACATTACAAATCATAAAAATTAAAGCGGGTCCGTCGCTGCTATATGACTGCCACCTTCATCACCCGCCAACCATCCGATCGCCGCTCCCAGATCCGACGGTAGTCGGCGATTTCGGAAGCCCCAACTTGCCGAATGATAGTGTCCGGGGGATGGGCGGTATTTCCGCTGTACCGAGGACGCGTGTCAAGCGCCCAGTGTGTTCGGAGCCCCCTCCCCCGAAGCCACTTTCCCCCAAAAGCGGTGGCGATAATACCACTTACCACTCGCCCACTCCCTGCTGACGTCATGCCCACGTCACCTCATGATGTCACATGCCATGTCACCTGCCACGTCATATGCCACGTCACCTGCCATGTCAGCATCCGTAGCCCGCTAAACGAAAAAAATGACGTCATGCTGACGTCATCCCAAAAAAGCTCCCCTAACCCGCCAAAGTCAAATTTTTCGGGTAAAAAGCGTGAAAATGTTTGTTTTTACCCATTCTCTGTATGTTTCCTGTACGCACCTGTGCATGCAAAATTACGTGCAAAACACTATTTTCGACCGTTCAAGTCTGCCAACCAGCAAGTTTATTACACAACTCGGCCCCTCGACCCACCTGGTCGCTTGCAAATTGCCCATTTCACCAAGAAAACAGGTATTTATCAGCAATTTGCTCCCAACCCTGTTTTCATTAGTTTCTCTGTAAAATTGGCCACAACATCCATAATTTAAAGGAAAAAACACTGTGTTGCTGCCCATAAATCCCCCATAAGCCTCTCAGCTGCCAAATTCACCATAAAACCACAGAGTGAGCTAAAATTAAGCTCGCTCGGCCCTATAAACTCTCCAAAAAAACCCCAAAGCTGTCTTTTGCCCACAATTGAAGTCCACTGTGTCAAAGAAGCCCATAGCTCCTGTTTCTTCAGCTAACTTCAATCCATAGAGCTAAATTGAAGCCAACAAACAAGTTCCAACGATGAAAATCCCGGAGCAATCCACATAACCCGTGTTTTTCCCATTATGCCTGCACAGAGTCAAAAGTTCCAATTTTAAAAGCAATAGAGATTAGCCATGGAAGGTCCAGTGGCCTTAAACATCACTCCCCTCAATGCACCCCACAAAGAGTTGGAACATTTGCCCTTGGTTGATACAGATTATCTAATTCAAGACCTAGTAGGCTTCCAAAACCATGTGCAAGCAGTCTGTGAGCTCAGAAATAGTTACTTAAATCAAGATGATGTTTGTGGCATTTGGGAATCAAATCTACCTAAATACTACCTCCCCTCTGTGAATATATTCCCTGAGATCATTCACCTCTGTTGTGAGAACTATGAGCCAACAAACAGAGTAGTTAAGAGTCCATCTGGGACTACTCTTTTTTATATCACTCCAGACTCTATAAATCAGATGTTAAACTTCAAACCAACCCACCTCCAATTTCCTCTTACCATGAAGTACTTGCTGGATGAAGGTCCCAAACTCTCCAGCTCAGAGATAACCAAAATTTCCAAAGTGTTCATGAGAGCAGATAGCCAGCCCAAGGAGCCACCTCTTTTTCACTATGCCTGCTTCACTGAAATGGGTAGATTAGTGGTTGATATGATATCTTTTGTGTTGGGGTTCAAGACCAGTGAGCATATCGATGAAACCATATTGGTTATGATGTCTACCTTTACCCTAGGGCAACGCCTGCTGCCAAGTACAATTATGCCAAGTTTATTGCCAATAAGATGCATGACCAATTTTTGAGGCTAGATAGGGAGGGAATATTCAAATATTCTTCCTATATCTATCATTTATTTTTTTATTACCAGCCATATATCTTCCAATTTCCCATTATAAAATTGGACCATAAAGGGGAAAGGAGGTCTGTGATTTTTTGGACCATAATCTTTCATGATGTTCGTAGTTCTTTCTACTCTTATTGTGAGTTTGTTGATTTATTTGTACACCCAGTCTCTTCCCTCTTGATGAGAACTCCTCCTAGACTGACACATGATATGCAAAAAATACTACAGCTCTCCAAAAACTATAATATAGGAGACTTGTACTTACCAGATTCACCACTTTCTAAGGATAGATGGTTGTGAGCTATGCCCTATAGGGCTGCCCGATATTGCCAATGGATTGTTTGCCTGGAATATTTCAGGCAATTCATCAATTCAGGATCTGAGTCACTTCCATAGCCCAAGAAAAAGGCCCGATTGAACTTCAGAGACCCAATTAGGCCCTTTTTTTATGAACAGAAAGAGGGATGGAAGGATGCTGATGAACTATTGGGTCAAACATTCAGACTCAAGAGAAGCTTTTGGTGGGTACCCTATGATCCATATGGCTTTATCAATGCAAGAAGGGTAAAATATAGGCTAGCACCCTATGAACACTGCAGCATCCCTGACATAGAAAAGTATGCCAACCAAGATGAGTGGTTGGAGGGAACACTAGTTGAAGAGTTAACTTAGGAAGAAAAAATGGAACAAACCATGAAAGATTTGGAAAAAACTCTTGACTTGGAATCTTTTGGGTAGGTGTCTTTCAAAAAGCCACAACAAACTGGGGAGAGCTCATCAACTGCCACAACTGCACAACAGGTTGCCAAGGAAAGGACTACACCAACAACAGGGACAACAAAGGGCAAGGAGTTGGTAGTGGCAGAACAAGAAACCATGGAAGAACAACCTACTACCTCAAAGGAACACAGTCAAGGGCAAGCCCCTTCATTACAGACACAAGCACCAGAGGTACCAGCACTGCAGACTCCTCTTCTTGAGGAGAGAAGTAAGAAAATGGACTGAGAAGAGACCACACCTGCAAGTGGGTAAACAGGGCAGCAAGAGGCCAAGAGGCAAAGGGTAGATCCTCCTGAAGACAACACTATGGAAGACATCACTAAAAGCCCAAGAGGAAAGAGAGCCATCAGCCAACAGACTTTTGCTAGCTCTCACAGACAAGAAGGAGGAAAGCAGCATGGAATGGAAGTCTCCTCCTCAAGGTCACAAGCAAAGAAACCATCAGACATCAAGCAGTCATTCATAGAGATTAAGGCTTAAAATGAGTCATTAAGAATTCAGTTGTATGACCAGTTTCTTAAGATGATACCCTCCAAACAGCATAGACTAATGGCAGCCTATGACATCAAGGAGGAGAAAATGATTTTAAGTCATTTCAAGCCCAAGGTTCAGCAGCCACAGTCTGCAGCTGACTACATAAGGACCAATCTAGAGGTCCTTGCCAAGGACATTCACCCAATGGATCAAATCGAGTTACACAAACAAACAGGTGAAATGGTCTATGCCACGCTGGCAGACAAAGCTATGCTGGCTCACCAATTAAAAGAATCATTGTGCAATACATCTGCTCAATTGGATTTAGAGAAGATCTCTTCTCTAGCCAAAGACAACCGAATAAAGACTCTGGAAGAAATAATTGTTGAGTTGGGACATGATCCCAAGGATGCCAAGGGCATCAAAGCATTGATCAAAAAGAAGGAGGAAGATATTGCTGCCCTTAGGAAGCAATTGAAGCTGCCTATCACCATGCATCCCCAAACAACAGAACTAGCACAAGAAAAAGTAGAAGAGGATGTCATGGATTTATTGATGAGAATGAACCAAAGGCTGATGCAGACAAAGCAAGAGTTGGAGAAAGCATTGCAAACTAAGCAGGGAGAGTCGACCTCCCAGCTACCTAAAATAGCTCCAACAATTGTCTCTGCTCCCCCCACAGACACAGCAACAATCCCTCCCACTGAGCCACCATCGACAACAGGTACAACAACCACGGATGCTACAACAACAACAACAACAAAGCCTGAGACCAGCATGAGGATGGAGGAAATGATGAAGGCAGTGAAAGAGCTAGGAGCTCAAACGTCAGAACTCAAAGAGACAAAAGAAAGACTAGCCAAGCTAGAAGTGAGCTATGACAAATCAAAAATAACAATGGCAGAGAAGACCAGAGAGGTGAAAGCCCTGGAGAACAAGGTGAAATCACTGGAAAAGGATCTCACTTTGCATAAACCTCTGGCAGATATTAAAATGATTTTGTGGACCAAGATTGGCCAGTCCATTACTGACCAAGGGAGATCAATTCAGACAATGAATGAACAAATTGAATTAATAGAAAGGGCACAAGAGCAAATACAAAGGGTCTAGGAATCATTAGGAAATATGCCTGAGCAGGCCAATGCGCTCATCCATTTTTTGAACACCAATACTAAGGAACAATTAGCAACTTTAGAGATCAATGACAGGACATGCACCATTTTGACAATAAAGAAGGTGCTAACAATGAGAACTCTTATACAGACTCTAGAAAGAAAGTGTCAAGAGATGCAGATGGATATTAATGCCTTCACAGAGAAATTCACCAACTTGCAGCAAAAGGGTCTACCCAGCTTAGTAACAAGCAATCAAAAACTGTTATCACATCAACAATATGCTCATCGGGTGAACATGTATGTAACAAATAAGATCACTGCATCATCCAGTAGCTCAGAATACATAGGACCTCCTTCCGGACAGAGCTTGTATGAAAAATCGGAGAATTTATTTTTTATAGAACATGAAATAAATCATCTTTTTGAAGTCAAGTCTAATTTTTACAGGTATACTGAGGCTGATGAAATACTGGTAAAGATACAAAGACATCAGTTTCCCATAGAACACTGGTGGCAGAGTATGCTGGAAGTTTTGCCTAAGTAAATTTGGATCTTTTTGCCTATATACACCTGGTCAAAAGGCAAGAGATGTGGCAGATATGAAGGAAGGAGATCAAGCCAGGATCCGGACACATCAAAGATGAACCAAGAGCAGGTAAACAAATCAGGACAACAATGCAGGAAAGCAAAACAAGGACATAACTACCAGCCGAATTCCTGGGTGAAAAGTCTAAAATATCTTGTCAGTAAAGCAGCTAGCACAGCCACAATAACTCTTGCCTTCATTTTTGCATATATTTCTCTGACAAAGTAGATGAAGGAAGTTATTGCTCCTTATCTTATCCTCAAGTTATTTTGTAAACTCTCCTTTTGTATAAATACCCTCCCAAAGAATGTATTCGGGGTTGGTGATTCTCCTATTGAACTGCGTTGTAACTCATATATTTGTTAATACAAAAGGCGTTGAAATGCATTGCTACTGGACCTTCTGAATGTGGATGTGATGATTATGGACTCTGCTACAGAATTCCTGTGTCTTTCTTTGGATCAATAAGTTATTCTAACTGTGTTTTGTGTTTTCTGTGTTTGCAAATCTCATATATGTTTCATGATCTTAACAACAGGGAAAAAGAATAGCCCAGAACTTGTTTAAATACACTCTATGTTCAATTCTTGCTGTTATTTATGTTTTCTTCACAATTAGCATAAATAGAAATTCTTAAATGCTTCTGTTTCTACTAATTCCCTCGTTTTGAACATTGTCAAGGAATTCTTCACTGCTCCTTGAAAAGGTTCAAGCACCTTCCCTCTGCCACCATGATAAAGGATTCTTGACTGCCCTTTATCCCCTGCCCTACATCCCATCAATCACTAACTTTCAATATTGTTCCAAACTGATTATCTTGCTCTATAGTATTGCCTATCATCACAGAAACACACTCAGCAGTCCATCTTGATAAACTCCATTGCCCAATGGAATTAACTCTATCAAACCTGCATCTTACCTCTGTTTGAAATCACCATCCAAACCCATTTAAAACAAACCTCTGCTCATCATAACTAGCCTAAAACTTCAAATAAACAAAGTTAAATCATATAGAGAGAGCCCTCTCTAGATGTAGTTTGGTTAGAAATTGCATCTAAAAGACTGGTTAGTGGTTACCTCGACCGTATTCCCTTTTCCCGTAAGTTTTGGGGAACAACCTGAGCGATAACATCATTGGTGACTCCACTGAGGAAGAATGAATGTCTGTTACTACTGTCTAAATCTCCAAAGCTAATTCAGTCCTACTCTAGTTTAGCTTTAGATTCTAAACAACTGTCTCAAAGATTTGTTTGGCCATCCTTGTTTCAAACCTCCCTGAAGGAAGGCCCCAAATTCTCCTACATTTTAGTAGCTTCCTTAAAAATATTGTCAAAACTTGTATCCTCCAAGAATTCCTATAAAATACCAAAAATACTTAGAAGCTGGCTCCAAAGAAGAAAACTCGATACAGAAGGTCAAACCCAGACCCAAATCCTCCAACTATTTTTGACAATCCAAATCTGATTGCTAAGAGCCTTAGGAAACCAAAAAATCAAGAGAGTTCTGGTGATTCAAACCTTGAACCATCCCAACAGAAACCCATTCAAATTAAACCTACTGCAGCAAATTCTCAAACCCTTCTTCCTATTGCTGTAGCTTCTTCCAGTTCACCTTTATTACTCCACACTCTCTTTTCCACCCCTCCATCCACAACACTTATCTCAGCCCCTACCCCTGGGCTTCCAATTGTCCCACTTTTCCCTGCTAATATGGCAAATAGATATGCTCCCCTGCAGTTGCCTGCCAATCTAGGGGCTATGCCACAGGATTACCAGGGAAAAATTACCTACTTTGATGGTACAGGAACTTACACTGCTCAACAACATACCGAGAAACTGACAGATTATTTTGAAAACTATGAGATTGATGATAATGATGTTAGGATGAAATTTTTTGTCCAAAGCTTAACTGGTGATGTAAGGGCATGGTTTAGGTCACTCCCTGCAAACACAATAGCTAATCCAGATGCCCTTTATTAAACTTTCCTAAACAGATGGGAGAATAAAAAGGACCCTTTACACATCCTAAGTGAATATGAGAATTTGAAAAGAGGCCCACAAGAGAGTGTCCAAGATTATTGTGCCAGATTCAACAAAACATACCTTTCTATTCCAATTAATCTTAGACCACCACCAGACTTAGCATTGATTAAATTCCCTGATGGTTTTGACTCAGACATGGCTTACCAACTCAGGGAGAGAGCTCCTCCTAGCCTTGAAGATATGCAGAGCATAGCTGTGAGTGTTGAAGCTAATCTAATTTCCAAACGAAATCGAGCTAGGACTGAAAGAAGAACAACTTTCAAAGAGGAACCCTCTGCCTTTGAACAAAAACTTGATGCAATTATAAAAGGCATGGACAGGTTGGGAGACAGAGTGGAAACTATTCAGAGAAAATCTTCATGGGACAGCCAGCCAAACAACAATGCAAGAAATCCAAACTTTAGAAAAAATCAAAACCCCAATATAGGAAAAGTTGGTCCAGACCAAAACATAAGGCCTCCCTTCCAAGAAAACTATGCAAAAGCTTCCACATCTAGTGAACCAACAGAGGACCCACACATTAATTTAATGGGTCTCAACAGTGGCCAACCAATTTTCCTAACTCAAGAAGACTAAGAGGCTCATACTCTTAGTCAGTGTCAAACGAAATCAGGGGAATCCTTTGATTTTAAGCAAGGGTATGAAACAGCTGTGTATGAAGTCCATACGCAATACAGCTTGAGAAGTAGGAGAATAGACATCCCTGATGATCCCAAGCAAAAGGCAATCAAGCAACCTACCAAAACTAAACTCAAGGACTCTCATGTACCAATCATCCCTAAATCCACTTCCAATCCTAATAGTCCAACAATTGAAGATGTTTCAGACAAAGATAAATTAAAACAGCACCCTACATCTGTCTCTCCACTCAGAGAAGAGGTAGAAGAACCTTTGGAAGATGGTGAGCAAGCAACCCTAGTTCATCATAATATTCCAGCAAAAGAGGCAGTTGTTGAAAACTCAGTTGAAAGGCACAACCTTGTTGCCCAAAATGTCAAAACACAAACATAAAAACCCTTTAATATGGAGGCTGAAATAAGTAAGTTAAAAGTGTCCATCCCATTATCTGAATTGGCTAGGCATGAAGTTTTTAGGGAACAAATCAGCAGATCATTACAAATTTCAGAAAACAAAGAATTAATGAACATCCTTGATGATCAACCAGAACTTATATTTGGCCCTGAAGTAAATGGTAAAACAGTAGATGGAGGTGTCCCTCCCTTTTATGTAAGTCTAAACATTCATGATAAGGTGCTTCACAATGCAATATTTGATTCAAGAGCTTCACATAATCTGATGCCCAAATCTGTCATGGAAAAATTAGACTTAGATATCACAAGGCCATACAAAGACTTGTTTTCCTTTGATTCCAGTGAGGTCCGGTGTCTAGGCTTAATCCAGGATATATGTGTGTCATTAGTCCAATATCCAGCCAAGACAATTCTCATGGATGTGGTGGTAGCTGACATCCCACCCAAATATGGAATGCTGTTATCTAGATCCTGGGGTGCCAAGCTACAAGGATCTTTGCAACTGGACATGTCTTATGCCACTATCTCAATTTTTGGCCAACCTAAAAGGCTATACTGAGAAACTTTGATGAAGTATGTGGTAAGTAGTCAAGAAAAACCCCAAAACTTTCCCATTTATTCTATACATTCAGAGATGGACTCTTTTATCTTATACAACACTGAGATTCAAACCCAATCTGATGTAAAAGTGGTGACTTCAAGTCAGGATGAATTCCTAGACAAAGAAACCACAGTTCAGATTCAAGAAATCTTGGAAAATAATAAATTAACAGTCATACATAAAGAATCCTATGAGACTGTAAATCCAACTATCCCTGCTGAGCAAATGGAAAAGGCTCCTAATACCAGTGCAAATCAAGAAAACCTATGGTATCTAGAGTTTGATGGATCTGTTAATAAGCTAGGAGCAGGGGCAGGGGTTTGGATACACAATATGAAATATGACCATGCTGAAGGACATGCATTTAGATTGAATTTCAGGTGCACTAACAACATGGCCGAGTATGAAGCCCTCCTCTTAGGGCTCAAAGTGATAAAAAACTTAGGTGCAGCCTGGATATCAATTTTGGGAGACTCTGACCTCATCATTCAACAAATAAAGGGTAAATTCATTACAAATGATCTTAGGCTGAGGTCATATAGGGCTGCTACAATGGGAATTCTCAACACCTTTCTTGAATCCCAACTGATCAAGATTCCAAGGAATCAAAATCTGCATGCCCATAGTCTAGCAACTTTTGCAAGCACTTGCAAATTGCCATTCAAGCCTAATCACATATTCACTGCTGAAATAAAACATAGACCCGCAGTGCTAGATAATGTCAAAAACTGGCAGGTGTTTGAAAATGATACACAAATCAACAATTTCCTGACTTTGAAAGAAGAGTTCACAAGCAAAAAAATGGATACCAACACTATAGAGGAAAGCAACCAAATGGACAAAGCTTAAACACATATCTCTGTTGAAACAACAAACCAACTTCTGCATCCCACCAAGTTCACTAAAACATATTTACAGCAACTTCATCAAAAAGAAGGTGAGGATGCAATTGCAACAAAATGTGAAGTCATTGAGCTGAAGGATAATTTTCTACCTATAGGCCTCACTCCTTTAGAGGACATTTTTGACTCAAATGACATCTCTAGGAAACCTAAAATGCAGCCATTAAACACAAATATTGAGGACTGTAATCTAGGAACTGCAGAAAATCCCAAAATGATAAAATTGTCCAAAGCTCTGCCTCCTGACCAAAAACTCAAGTATATTGAATTGTTCAAAGAATTTCAAGATGTCTTTGCATGGACTTATGAGGACCTAAAGTCTTATGATACTGCAGTAATCCAACACACAATACCTCTCAAAGAAAACCAAAAACCTTTCAAACAGAAACTTAGGAGGGTCAACTTTGTGCTACTCCCTTTAATTGAGAAAGAAGTTAAGAGAATGTATGAAGCTAGAATTATAGCTCCAATCAGATTCTCAGAATGGGTCTCAAATTTAGTGCCCACTAGAAAGAAGACAGGGGAGATAAGGTTATGTGTTGACTTGAGAAATTTGAACAAAGTCTCTTTAAAGGATAATTACCCTTTACCCAAAATGGATCATATTCTGCAAATGGTAGTGGGTGCTTCAAGGATATCACTGTTAGATGGATTCTCAGGCTTCAATCAAATCCTAATGCACCCTGATGACCAAGATAAAACTACTTTCACAACTCCTTGGGGAACATTCAAATATGTGAAAATGCCTTTTGGACTCAAGAATGCAGGAGCAAATTTTCAAAGAGCCATTGATATTGCTTTTGCTAAATAGATCCACGACTTTCTAGTTATCTACATAGATGACCTTACAACTTTCTCCAAATCAGATCAAGAGCACCTAGATCATCTAAAGCAAGTATTCTTAATTTGCATAAAATATGGTATATCGTTAAATCCAAAGAAATCATTGTTTGGCCTAGAAGAAGGAAAATTATTGGGCCATATCATCTCTAAAGAAGGCATTAGAATTGATCCAGACAGAATACAAGCCATCTTATAAGTCCCTCACCCCAGAAACATTAAAGAACTACAAGCATTTTTGGGAAAGATCAAATTTCTTAGAAGATTCATACCAAATCTGGCTGAGCTAATAAGATTGCTGAACAACATGCTCAAAAAAGACTCCAAAGTTAAATGGACAATAGAAGCTAAGCAAGCCTTTGAATAAATCAAAAAAGCTTTGACTCAAACACCAGCCCTCACAAGCCCCAATTTTGACAAGGACTTTATCATATTCTCATTTGCATCAGAACACACAATTGCTGCTCTCTTGCTCCAAAAAGATGACCAGGGATGTGAAAAACCAATAGCCTTCTTCAGAAAAGCCCTTAGAGATGCTCCACTTAAATATCAAATCATGGAGAAACAAGCATATGCCCTTGTAAAGGCCATCAAGGACTTCAGAGTTTACATCTTGTACTCTCATGTGATCGCTTATGTGCCCAATACTGTTGTTAAATACATTTTTACAAGAAGGCATTGAAGGCAAAAGGGGCAAATGGATAGCTACCATACTGGAATATGACATTGAAATTAAACCAACGAAACTGATAAAAGGACAAGGACTAGCTAAACTCATGACTGAAACTAACTTTCAAGCCCTTGACATAAATCAACTGGATAATGAGCCGGAGATGGCGACTCCACAGATCAATCAAGCCTTTTTACAATCACCCTGGTATGTTGACATATATTTTGTGTTATTAAACCTGAAAGCTCCTCCAGGATTATCTAGAACTAAGAAAAGATTTTTGAAAATGAAAGCTTCTAAGTTCTGCATTTTAGATCATGTTCTCTTTTGGAAAAACCATGAAGGTGTTTTATTAAATTGTCTAATCAAAGAAGAAACTGACAAAGTACTTAAAGAATTTCATGCAGGAGATTGTGGTGGAAATTATTGGAAATCAACTGCTGATAAAATCCTAAGGGCTGGATTTTATTGGCCCACCCTATTTGCTGATGTGAAAAAGTATGTAACTTCTTGCTGCAAATACCAAATCTTTGAAGGCTAGAAAAAGTTACTGCCTTTGCCCCTCAAGCCCATTTCCACTGAGAAACCATTTCAACAATGGGGTTTGGACTTCATTGGGGAAATCCACCCTTCATGCTCTGGCTAACACAAGTGGATTTTGACTGCTACAGACTATTTTACCAAATGGATAGAGGCCATCCCTTGCAGGCAAGCCAATGACTCAGTAATCATTTAATTCCTTGAGACCAATATCTTGTCTAGGTTTGGTTGCTCAGAGAAAATTATTACAGACAATGCTGCTGCCTTTAAGTCTAAGAGAATGATTAATTTCTATCATAAATACCACATTACCTTGGGCCATTCCACAACCTATTACCCCCAAGGTAATGGCCTAGCTGAATCCTCCAACAAGAGCTTGATCAACATCATTAAGAAAGTCTTGGAGGAGAACAAGAAAAACTGGCATAAAAAGCTTGTGAATGCCCTATGGGAGATAGATTGACCACCAAGAGATCTATTGGGACCAACCCCTATCAATTGGTTTATGAAATGGAAGCAGTATTCCCCTCTTCTTTGGGAGTCCCAGTGATAAAGCTGCTACAAGAGATATAAGCAGAACCTAATGATATTCAGAGAAGGATCAATCAAACTATTCACTTGCAGCAGGCAAGAGAAGAGGTCTATCACAGAGCTCAAGTCCTACAAGAAAAGCTTAAAAAGGTATTTCATAAAAGAACCAAAGCAGAGGATTTCTTCATTGGGGATAAAGTTTTAAAGTCGGAATCCAGAAGAGAAGATAGGGGAAAACATGGAAAATTTGATTTCTTATGGAGAGGACCATTTATCATTCAGACTGTACAAGGAAACAACACCTACTTTTTGAAAAGTTTGGATGGTACAGAGGAAGATGGTGGACCAGTCAATGGCAGAGTGTTGAAGCACTATTTTCAGCCACCTTGTTAAAAATAACAACACTTCAACCTGTACATAGTAGTATTTACTTTCTGTAGTTTATTACAACAGTAGGATAGAGAATAAGTTACAACAAATTTGAAGAAAAGGCAAGGAATTATGCCACCTTTGGGTCTTGCATTTTTAGCATATCAGAAGAAGCTAAAGAATCAGACTTGGGAGCTATGAAAATGACGAGAAATAATCAAACAGACTACCCAAAACAGAGCTGCAATTTTGGAGTGAGTTCATGAGAAATACAACTATTGCAAAGGAGCCATTGTGTGAACAACAAAGGAGAAATTTCAGAATACAGCAAAGAACTAAATATAAGGCCATCTGACCTACTGTTCTTGATTTTTCACTAGGAAAAGCCATCCCCAAGTGGAGCCACTGTTAGCTTCCTATACCAATAGGTTTCATGTTTCATGATTGACTGGGGAAGTGCCAAATATGTTCATCATTTTTATGCTGCAAAGGTTCCATATGTTGATGAATTTTCACTATGTATAGGTGGTCAACTCTTGCCACAACTGATGATTAGCCAGACAACTTAATCTTGGCTAGATCATTTTTGAATTTCACTTGTCTTAGATTAGAGAATAAAGGTCTGCACAAACAATTTAAGCTTGGTAGACAAGTAGCAAAGGGTCTCAACAGCTTAATCTGAGCCCTGGAAGAAATAATGGTAGACTTAGATAGGAGGGCAGCTAAAAGAAAAGAGAAGAATTAGGGTTTGCTATTTCAAATGCACCCAGTGAAAATGAAGAGAAATGTTAGGTATACTAGGTTGGGTAAGCAGTTTTGATGGTATAGGAGCATGGTTTGTGAGCAAGTTGCTCCTTTGGAACAAGTTGCTATCTCATAAAATCATAAGGTACCATGGCAAGGTGGCTACAAGAAAAATGGAGCATGACTAATTCCCCTCCCCATTTTCCCAAGAAACACTTACTAACATTCCCCCCAAAGGGCAATGAGATCTGCTCATTACCTTTAGTCCACTTCATCCCATGGCAAAACTAAGTGAAAAGATCTTTTACCTAGGCAAAACAAGCCACATTTCTTGTGTAAAAAGTCTTTATTCCATCTTACGAAAGCTTCCTAAACTTCACCACTTGTCATCCTTTCATTCCCCTGGCCTAAGTTTTCACTCTATAAAACTTAGCCTAAACTATACAAACCCATCCCCCACAATCATATTAACCTACTAACCTTATTATATAGCTCCTATGTACATTCCCCCCCACTTACTATGTATAAAAACACAAAAAACCCCAAAAAAATAAATACCCCGACCCTTGGCTAACTATAGCCATATTTTAAATTTTCTCTTTAGGGATTTATTGGTCCTCCAGGGGCCAATAACAACCCTCCATGTGCCCATCGAGACTTATTTGGCCTCTGGCTAAATAAATAGCCAAAAACCCGCATTTTTCCCAAAATACCCACTTTTCCAAAGTCCGAAAATGCACCAAAAAGCATTACAAATCGTAAAAATTAAAGCGGGTCCGCTGCTGCTAACTGACCGCCACCTTCATCACCTGCCAACCGTCTGACTGCCGCTCCCAGATCCGACGGTAGTCGACGATTTCAGAAGCCCCAACTTGCCGAATGATAGTGTCCGGGGAATGGGTGGTATTTCCGCCGTATCGAGGACGCGTGTCAAGCACCCGGTGTGTTTGGAGCCCCCTCCCCTGAAACCACTTTCCCCCAAAAGTTGTGCGATAATACCACTTACCACCCGCCCCCTCCCTGCTGACGTCATGCCCACATCACCTGATGACCTCACCCGCCATGTCACTCGCCACGTCATATGCCATGTCACCTGCCATGTCAGCATCTGTACCCTGCTAAACGACAAAAATGATGTCATGTTGACATCATCCCAGAAAAGCGCCCCTAACTCACCAAAGTCAAAATTTTCGGGTAAAAAGGGTGAAAATGTTTGTTTTTACCCATTCTCTGTTTGTTTCCTATACGCACTTGTGCATGCAAAATTACATGCAAAACACTATTTTCGACTGTTCAAGTCCGCCAACCAACAAGTTTATTACACAGCTCGGCCCCTCGACCCACCTAGTCGCCTGCAAGTCACCCATTTCACCAAGAAAATAGGTATTTACCAGCAATTTGCTCCCGACCCGGTTTTCATTAGTTTCTCTGTAAAATTGGTCACAACATCTATAATTTAAAGGAAAAAACACTGTGTTGCTGCCCACAAATCCCCCATAAGCCTCTGAGCTGCCAAATTCACCATAAAACCACACAATGAGCTAAAATTGAGCTCGTTCGGCCCTGTAAACTCTCCAAAAAACCCCCAAAGCTGTCTTTTGCCCACAATTGAAGTCCACTGTGTCAAAGAAGCCCATAGCTCCTATTTCTTCAGCTAAATTCAATCCACATAGCTAAATTGAAGCCAGCAAACCAGTTCCAACGGTGAAAATCTCGGAGAAATCCACAGAGCCCGCGTTCTGCCCATTCTGCCTGCACAGAGTCAAAAGTTCCAATTTTAAAAGCAACAGAGCTTAGCCATGGAAGGTCCAGTGGCCTTAAACATCACTCCCCTCAATGCACCCCACAAAGAGTTGGAAAATTTTCCCTTGGCTGATACAGATTATCTAATTCAAGACCTAGTAGGCTTCCAAAACCATTTGCAAGCAGTCCGTGAGCTCAGAAATAGTTACTTAAATCAAGATGATGTATGTGGCATTTGGGAATCAAATCTACCCAGATACTACCTCCCCTCTGTGAATATATTCCCTGAGATCATTCACCTTTATTGTGAGAACTATGAGCCAACAAATGGAGCAGTTAAGAGTCCATCTGGGACTACTCTTTTTTATATCACTCGAGACTCTACAAATTAGATGTTGAACTTCAAACCAACCCACCTCCAATTTCCTCTTACCATGAAGTGCTTGCTGGATGAAGGTCCCAAAGTCTCAAGCTCAGAGATAACCATAATTTCCAAAGTGTTCATTAGAGCAGATAGCCAGCCCAAGGAGCCACCTCCTTTTCACTATGCTTGCTTCACTGAAATGGGTAGATTAGTGGTTGATATGATATCTTTTGTGTTGGGGTTCAAGACCAATGAGCATATTGATGAAACCATATTGGTTATGATGTCTATCTTTACCCCAGGGCAGCCCCCTACTGTCAAGTACAATTATGCCAATTTTATTGCCAATAATATGCATGACCAATTGTTGAGGCTAGATAGGGAGGGAATCTTCAAATATTCTTCCTATATCTATCATCTATTTTTATATTACCAACCAGATATCTTCCAATTCCCCATTAGAAAATTGGACCATAAAGGGGAAAGGAGGTCTGTGATTTTTTGGACCCCAATATTTCATGATGTTCGCAGCTCTCCCTACTCTTATTGTGAGTTTGTTGATTTATTTGTACACCCAGTCTCTTCCCTCTTGATGAGAACTCCTCCTCCTAGACTGACATATGATATGCAAAAAATACTACAGCTCTCCAAAAACTATAAAATAGGTGACTGGTACTTCTACCAGAATCACGCTATTATGAGGATATATGGTTGTGAGCTATGCCCCTACAGGCTACCCAGATATGTGCCAATGAGACTGTTTGCCTTGGAATATTTCATGCAATTCATCAATTCAGATCTCAGTCACTTCCATAGCACAAGGAAAAAGGCCCGATTTGAAACTCAGAGACCAATTAGCCCCCTTTGTTATGAACAAGAAAGAGGGATGGAAGGATGCTGATGAACTATTGGATCAAACATTCAGACTCAAGAGAAGCTTTTGGTGGGTACCCTATGACCCATATGGCTTTATCAATGCAAGAAGGGTAAAATATAGGCTAGCACCCTATGAACACTGCAGCATCCCTGACATAGAAAAGTATGCCAACCAAGATGAGTGGTTGGAGGGCACACTATTTGAAGAGTTAACTGAGGAAGAAAAAATGGAACAAACCATGAAATATTTGGAAAAAACTCTTGACTTGGAATCTTTTGGGCAGGCGTCTTTCAAAAAGCCACAACAAACCGGGGAGAGCTCATCAACTGCCACAACTGCACAACAGGTTGACCAGGAAAGGACTACACCAACAACAATGACAACAAAGGGCAAGGAGTTGGTAGTGGTAGAACAAGAAACCATGGAAGAACAACCTACTACCTCAAAGGAACACAGTCAAGGGCAAGCCCCTTCACTACAGACACAAGCACCAGAGGTACCAGCACTGCAGACTCCTCTTCCTGAGGAGAGAAGTAAGAAAAGGGACCGAGAAGAGACCACACCTGCAAGTGGGTCAACAGGGCAGCAAGAGGCCAAGAGGCAAAGGGTAGATCCTCCTGAAGAGGAAACTATGGAAGACATCACTGAAAGCCCAAGAGGAGAGAGAGCCATCAACCAACAGACTTCTGCTAGCTCTCATAGACAAGAAGGAGGAAGGCAGCATGGAATGGAAGTCTCTTGCTCAAGGTCACAACCAAAGAAACCATCAGACATCAAGCAGTCATTCATAGAGATTAAGGCTCAAAATGAGTCATTAAGGATTCAGTTGTATGACCAGTTTCTTAAGATGACACCCTCCAAACAGCATAGACTAATGGCAGCCTATGACATCAAGGAGGAGAAAATGATTTTAAGTCATTTCAAGCCCAAGGTTCAGCAGCCATAGTCCGCAGCTGACTACATAAGGACCAATCTAGAGGTCCTTGCCAAGGACATTCACCCAATGGATCAAATCCAATTACACAAACAAACAGGTGAAATGGTCTATGCCACACTGGCAGACAAAGTTATGCTGGCCCACCAATTAAAAGAATCATTGAGCAATACATCTTCTCAATTGGATTTAGAGAAGATCTCTTCTCTAGCCAAAGACAACCGAATAAAGACTTTGTAAGAAATAATTGTTGAGTTGGGACATGATCCCAAGGATGCCAAGGGCATCAAAGCATTGATCAAAAAGAAGGAGGAAGATATTGCCGCCCTTAGAAAGCAATTGAAGCTACCTGTCACCATGCATCCCCAAAAAACAGAACTAGCACAAGAAAAAGCGTAAGAGGATGTCATGGATTTATTGATGAGAATGAACCAAAGGCTGATGCAGATAGAGCAAGAGTTGGAGAAAGCATTGCAAAATAAGCAGGGAGAGTCGACCTCCCAGCGACCTGAAACAACTCCAACAATTGTCTCTGCTCCCCCCACAGACACAACAACAATCCCTCCCATTGAGCCACCATCGACAACAGGTACAACAACCAAAGATGCTATAGCAGCAACAAAAATAGAGCCTGAGACCAGCATGAGGATGGAGGAAACGATGAAGGCAGTGAAAGAGCTAGAAGCTCAAATGTCAGAGCTCAAAGAGACAAAAGAAAGACTAGCCAAGCTAGAAGTGAGCTATGACAAATAAAAAATAATAGTGGCAGAGAAGACCAGAGAGGTGAAAGCCCTGGAGAACAAGGTGAAATCACTGGAAAAGGATCTCACTTTGCATAAACCTCTGACAGATATTAAAATGATTTTGTGGACCAAGATTGGCCAGTCCATTACTGACCAATGGAGATCAATTTAGACAATGAATGAACAAATTGAATTAATAGAAAGGGCACAAGAGCAAATACAAAGGGCCTGGGCATCATTAGGAAATATGCCTGAGCAGGCCAATGCGCTCATCCATTTTTTGAACACCAATACTAAGGAACAATTAGCAACTTTAGAGATCAATGACAGGACAAGCACCATTTTGACAATAAAGAAGGTGCTAACAATGAGAACTCTTATACAGACTCTGGAAAGAAAGTGTCAAGAGATGTAGATGGATATTAATGCCTTCACAAAGAAATTCACCAACTTGCAGCAAAATGGTCTACCCAGCTTAGTAACAAGCAATCAAAAGTTGTTATCACATCAACAGTATGCTCATCGGGTGAAAATATATGTAATAAATCAGATCATTGCATCATCCAGTAGCTCAGAAGACACAGGACCTCCTTTCGGACAGAGCTTGTATGACAAATTGGAGAATTTGTTTTTTATAGAACATGAAATAAATCATCTTTTTGAAGTCAAGCCTAAGTTTTATAGGTATACTGAGGCTGATGAAATACTGGTAAAGATACAAAGACATCAGTTGCCCATAGAACACTGGTGGCAGAGTATGCTGGAAGTTTTGCCTAAGTAAATTTGGATCTTTTTGCTTATATACACCTGGTCAAAAGGCAAGACACGTGGCAGATATGGAGGAAGGAGCTCAACAGGATCAGGACACATCAAAGATGAATCAAGAGCAGGTAAATAGATCAGGACAGCAACACAGGAAAGCAAAAAAAGGACATAACTACCAGCCGAATTCCTGGGTGAAAAGTCTAAAATATCTTGTCAGTAAAGCAGCTAGCACAACCACAATAACTCCTAACTTCATTTCTGCATTTATTTCTCCGACAAAGTAGTTAAAGGAAGTTATTTCTCCTTATCTTATCCTCAAGATATTTTGTAAACTCTCCTTTTGTATAAATACCCCCCCAAAGAATGTATTTGGGGTTGGTGATTCTCCTATTGAACTGCGCTGTAACTCAGATATTTGTTAATACAAAGAGCATTGAAATGCATTGTTGCTGGACCTTCTGAATGTGGATGTGATGATTTTGGACTCTGCTATAGAACTCCTGTGTCTTTCTTTGGATAAATAAGTTATTCTAACTGTGTTTTGTGTTCTCTGTGTTTGCAAATCTCATATATGTTTCATAATATTAACAACAGGGAAAAAGAATAGCCCAGAACTTGTTTAAATACACTCTGTGTTCAATTCCTGCTGTTATTTATGTTTTCTTCACAATTATCATAAATATAAATTCTTAAATGCTTCTGTTTCTACTAATTCCCTCGTTCTGAATATTGTCAAGGAATTCTTCGCTGCTCCTTGAAATGGTTCAAGCACCTTCCCTCTGCCACCATGATAAAGGATTCTTGACTGCCCTTTATCCCCTGGCCTACATCCCATCAATCACTAGCTTTCAATATTGTTCCAAACTGATTATCTTGCTCTGTAGTATTGCCTATCATCACAGAAACACACTCAACAATCCATCTTCATAAACTCCATTGCCCAATGGAATTAACTCTATCAAACCTGCATCCTACCTCTGTTTGAAATCACCATCCAAACCCATTTAAAAAAAACCTCTGCTCATCATAACTAGCCTAAAACTTCAAATTAACAAAGTTAAATCATATAGAGAGAGCCCTCTCTAGATGCAGTTTGGCTAGAAATTGCATCTAAAAGACTGGTTAGTGGTTACCTCAGCCATATTCCCTTTTCCCACAAGTTTTGGGGAACAACCTGAGTGATAAGATGCTGTACTTCTTTGTCTTCAAAACAAGTGCCTTAATGGGCCATACTTCCTTCTCCTTCACCTTTATTGTTCGAAGCCATAAGTGACAGACCGACACCCGTACACTATGCAAACTTGTAGTACATCTTTGAAAAATACATGTTCAATTACATGACCAATCATGACCCAAAGAAACCCATACTTACCAAGAGTTTATAACATACTCTTTGGTCAAGTTTACATCAAACTCATAACAGAAATCAATACCCCAATGATCAACAAAAATGGGCCAAAACATCATCATGTTTCTTTAATAAGTGATCGAAAACACATCATCACTTTTACAATAATTTTACAATATATGATTTACAATAATATGCCATGAAAATCTATTAAACCTAAAAACTATCTTTCACTCAACAAAGTGAATGTGTCATCTTTTTGTAGCTTTTTCGCCTATTGAACAACTTTACCAACCGGTTCTTGCATGGGGGGTTTGTCCTTGAGATGTTGTTGTGGATGGAGCCTCCAACATGTGGCTCTTTGATGTCCACCTCTGTTGCAATGACTGTAAAAACTCTTTTTCTTCCAAACCTGCTTAACCTTCTTCCTTCTATGATGTGGAGAAGGTCTTTCATGTCTTGTCCTCTTTCTTGCTGCCATTCTCTTCCAACACTCGACAACCACATGTTTATACAAGCCACAAAAAATACATGTTTTTTTATGCCACATATTTTATTCATCCTTAACAAAGTGCTTGTAATCAAAATGAACATTATCGTAACGAGAATTTTTATACCTCTCTTGGTTGTTTCTGGTGCAATCCTGGTGGTGAGAGCTTGCCTTAGCTCTTCCTTTGCAATGTGAATTGTCATGGGAGGATTGTGATGTGTTCCCATCATCCTCTTTCCTCAATGGTTTCAATAATGGCTTCGAGCACTCTTCTTCAATATACCCCAGTCCTGCAAATCGAGGTCTTTGTATAGCCTCCAATGGTTGTGTTATTCCTTGGCCATTAACACCAAGTCCTCCTCCTTTATATCCCATCTTGGTAAGGAGTCTCATGCTGATTACTGAAATGGGTATGCCAAGGCTTCCAACAGAAATAACATCATGTGAAAATGAAATTGAAGAATTACCAACATTATTTACTTCAACTGTTAATTCTGAAGCAGGTGATGATGGCTTTGTTGAGCCTTCATTTCACTTCAGCTTTTCCAAGGCCTCTTCCATGACACATAATTTAAGTTGCAATCTCCGCTTCTCCTCTTTTGCTTCTTATAGAAGTCTCTTCAATTTAGCGTTCTCTGTTTGAAGACTTTCGTTGAACTCTTCATTTGAATGATGAGAAGAAGATGAAGATGGAGTAAATTCACTTGAATATGGATATGGAGCATCATCATTTTCTCTCTCTTTCTCATGTTCCTCTTTTATCATTCTCTCCTAATAACTTGCATACATTATATCTACCATGCTTGCCATCCTGTAGAAGGCCTCGTAGAGATCTTTGTCATCCTCCATTATCTTTCTTGTTTCCCGTTATATCTTTGGTTATCATTCACACTCACAATTCATATAAGCAAGAAGACTGCTCTGATACCAAATTTGATCTCGATCTTTTCAAATATGCATACATAATTGCATTTAAAATAAAATGTAACCATAAGATGCATACATATAAAAGAAGCCAAAATAAATGATAACCACGAGAAGCAAAGACATAACAAGTTAATAATGGAGTTCACCCAGTGTGGGTTACGTCTATGGGCTCAGAGTTAAGATTGGGTAATCCACTTCATTAATTGTTGCAAGATGATGATGAGTACATGATGCATTATTTGTCAATATAAGGAAGAACTTCCTCAACTAGAGTGACATGTCTTTCCATGAAATGCTCTTCTATAGGAACTCTCACTCATAAAAGCTCTCATTCAACATGGCAAAATATCCAACTCTCGCATGAAGTGGCATACAAGGATCCTTCAGCATAGTAGCAAACAAGGATCTCAACATCAAATCATCATCTTAGCAAAAATTAAAAGAAGACATGGCATCAATGCATCTTACATCTTCACTTCCGAGTATGGCCTAAAAAATCACACCTCTACTAAAGAAATAGATTGCATGGTTGAATTCATGGTGAAAAATCGTGAAATCTGACTGTAAACTTGACCTCTTTCTAACTCGCTCAAATTTGGGCTCCCTACGAATCTCAAAGATTCTCTTCTACAAGATGACTAAAATTCAGCTACTCATATGAGGAAACTGATCATACCATAATGTTCCTTGCGAAAAATTGAGTAAAATGAGTATAAATTCGGTCTCAATTTGAAATTGTCATTTTTGAGTCTCCAGGGAATATTAAAGATTCCTCAAGATTCCAGAAAGAATATATATATATTATATATTATATATATATATATTCCTCTATAGATTCACTGAAAATTTCTGCCCATATAAGGAAACTACCTACACCATCAGACTCCTTATGAATTTCTGTTTAATTTGAGTATAAACTTAGCATAATTCTGTCTTTGTCAAAAATCAGCTCCAAAAAAAATCTTAAAAAAAATTATTTCCTTAAAATATTCTCAAAAAATGTTCAAAAAAATGTGCCGAAGCATAGTTCCATCTGTGTCAATGTTACATCTACGTTCTCGATTCCTCCATAGCTCATGGCTCTGTTGAAATGAAATGACGAGTTTAAATAAAACCTGCTGGCGAACATAACCATGAAACCAACTATGGACCATTGGTAAGAGCCATGTATTGGTTTGTGGTGGTTTCAGGGAAAAACTCCATATTTTGGTATCAATGAAAGTCGTTCACACATTTAACATTAATGTTGTTCAACATATAACCAATGTTATGGCATTTTTTTAATAATTAATTGTCAATTTAGGTTAGAGTTCCACTATTACTAAACCCATCAATGTTATCCTTGGCCAGAGCCATTGTAACAACCATCGAATTGACCATCGTTTTGTATTTTAGAACCATTGGCATAAAAATTGAACCATATAACAACCCTTTTTAATAGAGGGGTTGTTCGACCAAATTTCGTTGGTATGGTGGATGGTATGAAGCATATATAATTTATATATGGTATGAATTATTTTTATAACCAAGGGAGCATATGTTTTTTATTTCAAACCATATAATAATAACATGGCATCTCCATATGACATATTCATTGGTTTAATAACAAATGAAGACTTTTTGTTTATTTTCCTGAGGTATGTTATTTAATTTTATATGGTTATTTTATGAACCATGTTTTTATATTTTTTAATTGATTTTGTTTTATATGAATTTAATATTATTATTTTTTGTCTTTTGCAGGAACAAGGAACAAATTATGGAGTGCCAAGCGTTGACGATTGTTAGGCTGCCATGTATGTTGTGGATCTTAGCTACTCACTGGGATGCCATGTGGCACACTGCGGGCTTCTCTTTTTCTCTGTCTTGTCATACTTCAAACTGCAATAAGTTGGTCATACATGCTCAGACTTGAGTGTTGTCTGCACCACTAGAATCGTATTGACGAGCATTACAATTTGGTATTCGTTTCTCTACATTTTGAATATTTTGATTTTGAGCCTTTCTAGAGCCCCTCTTTGATCTCTGAGCCTCTCTCGAGCCACCTGGATCACTTTGATAAAGTAAGTTTATAAGATAATATATATACATATACATTTAGAATTTGTATTCATTAATAATTTTATTTTTTGTATATGTATAAATTATTTCTTAATATTCATTATATGACTTTCAATGAAAACATATAATCATGTAGGGAAAATTTTATTATTGAATATTTATTAGTGTTGCATAAAACTAGTCTGTATATATTTACAAGCAATCAATATATATATATATATATCTCTATATATAATATATATATAAATATATATATATATATATATCTGTGTGTGTGTGTGGTTATTAGTGGAGCACTCTAGCATTGAATGAAAGAAGGCAAAGGAAGGACAAGAAAGCAAAAGGAAGCAAGGATCAAACAAGGAAGAGAGGGATTCAAGCGACTACAATAATATTACTTGTAGGTATCGAGTTGCATGTAATATTTCCTTGTTAGTTTTGGCATGCATGGTACATGCATGTGTGTATTTGGTTCTCTTTTCATCGCTGGTATTGGTTTTTCTAGGTGTGATAGTGGTTTTCAACCTTACCTTTCACTTTTTGGATAGCCATGGTGTGATAGGGTTCTCTTGTTTTGGTTAAGCTGGATTTTCGAATGGTTTTCAAAATTGAGTGGGGTGGTCTCAAGGGAGAAACACAAGGCCTAGAAATCCATGGACCAATGAAGGTGGGATTACAACAAAGCCTAATTTTGTATGCCCTTGTTAGGCATAGGAATCCTCGATTAGTGAATGATGGGATATACAATAAAGCCTAGAGGGTGGAGCCTCGTTGGGCCTAGGAATCCTTGACCAATGAATGGAGAGATATATGGTAAAGCCTAGAGGTGGATACAAACAAATTCCTCATGGTTTAGGTGGACATATCAAGAGGCATCCATGCTTTTTTAGGGCCTAGTGATCTGATGGGATTGCAGTAAAGCCTAGTTGTATTTATGAGAGTTTCAGGTCTATGAATCCATTGAAGGATATACAGTAAAGATTGATGAAGCCTTTATTGGTTCTATTGTGAGTCCCATATTCACGCTTGGAATATGGCACGAGGGTGATTGAATAAAAGAAAGATTTGGTTTAGCCCAATCTATGGTCGGATGGTAGGTGGAAGTCCCTATCTTGGTTGGATTTTTCATATGTTAATAGGATATATTTTCCTTTTGTGTTTTATGTGTAAATATACTTGTTAATGTGTGGCTTTAATGGTTGTTCTATTATTGTTATTCTACTAGTTATATGTTGGTTATAAGCATGGTTCATGACAGACTTTGGTTATGGATTTAATTTTATTTTGATTAGTACATGAAATGTGAATGATGATATGACCAAATAAATGATAATGCAGTCATTGTGATAAGGAATCAATTCTTCTTGACAGTTCTCAGATAAGTATGAGACGCCTATGCTTAGATATGTGGTTATAGCCTGTAGATAACATGTTTGTGATATGTTTAAAGAAATGTATGTCATGGCTAGTAGGGGTTAGGTCAATTCCTTGTAGTAATGTTTGCATTAGTAGCTTTAATACATTGTTATTCATCATTTCAGGAAGTTTCATGAAGTTCTGGGCAGAGGCATGAGACTTGGCCTTGAAAAGGTGGCATATAATCCCAAGTCACTTGCTCAGAACTGTTTAAAAAATTCCACAGCCGCATGCATGCCTTATTGTGGGAGCAACTGGAGGGTCTCATTCACATGCATGGCTTGTCATGGGAGCGACTGGGGGTCTAGCTCAACAAAATGACAAGTTGTTTCAGGGGTTGAGCACCTGGAAGGGTTACATGTCTCCTAAAGGTTCTATAGCTCCCGATAAAGGTAAGATTGGTTTTTTTTGTCAGTTCCACTTCCTCAACTATACACGGGGATTTGAATCACACCATAATAACTCTTCATCACATGTTTACTCCAGCGGACCGATTAACTTAGGTAAATGTGGGAGGAGGTTGTTATAGAGTGGTATCAGAGCATGGTTCACCCCTTGAACTAGATGGTGGAATGTGTTGGTCATGCATACATATTGGTTGCATATGTGCTCTTTATGCTTGTGGTCTATGTACTTGTCATGTAGGCATGATTGTAGTTGTTTTTCCATGTGAAAGTTGACAGTGTTGTTGTTGGATGTATTTATCTTGAGTGCATGTCAGTTATGCACTTGTTATGCATGCCAATGTCTATATGTCATTATGCATGCATTTTCATGGTTATGGTTGTCATGCATGAGGTCATGGTATGTAGTTGATATTGTCATGCATGGTAACTAGATGATGATTGAGATCATGTTTATATACTATGATGATTATGATTATACATGTATTGTGATAATATGGTTGATCTTGCATGCGATACATCCTCCCCTAAACTATACTAAGGTATGTTGGTTATGCTTATGTTTTGGTTTAGCTAACATGACATATTTGTAGAAAGAGAAGATCAAAGATGACTAGAAAGATGGTAGACACAGTTCACGAGACTCTCCCTATGGATCAGATGAGAAACATGGTGGTGGTCACTCTTCTGACTTAGTAGACACATTGAGAAGTTTGAAGGAAGAACTAAGAAGTTGCAAAGTAGATAATGACATAATCATGTAGGAACAAGAGAAACAAGTAGAAGTTAATGCAGTGATCCTTCAGATTTTTTCAAACTTGTAGAGACAGGGACTGCTTATGATCAACTATGGGTAGGAGGATATGAATAATGGGGCATATGATAGTAGGTCTCATGGTGGAAACATCTTGGATAGAGATGACACGATCAGGGATGACAGGTTCTTGGATACACTAGATAAGAGAGGTGATGGACACAAATTTTATTCTAGTTTTTGTTCTGACAGGTACCATGGTCATCATTGTTATCATCCTTACAGGAGGAATGACAATGGATATTTTCTAGATGAATACAAGAAAGAAAAGCCACCTACCTTTGATGGAGATTTGAAGATGCCAGAGGATGCAAAGGCATGGCTACTCGGGTTGAAGAAAATCTTTGACTTGCATGATTACACGGAGAACATGAAGGCAAAAATAGTTATATTCAATATCAAAGGGGAAGCACACATTTAGTGGGAAGATGTGAAGCGGTTAGAGAAATCACGACAGAGGAGTTGAGTTGGCATGAATTCAAGAGAATTTTCACGAATAAATATTTGTCATAGAGGTACTACGACAAAAAGCCTAAGGAATTCTATGAGTTAAAGATGGGTTCGATGATAGATGAGGAGTATACGATCGAGTTCTTGGAATTGTTAAGGTATGTAACATATCATAAGGATGAAAAAGCCAAAGTTCAGAGATTTGTCAATGGATTTCCATTAGAATTTAGAGATTGGATTGAGTATGATGAGCCTCGGCCACTTGAAGAAGTCATTGGGAAATTGAAGCACTGTTATGATAAATAAAAGCATAAGGCAGAGTCTCAACAAGGTTGGAAAGGGAAAGACAAGGCTAAAGGTAAATGGCATCCAAAGCGAAACAAGACCTCGTGATGAAAGTGAGAATGAAAATGTTGCACCTTACAAGAAGTTTAATGGGCCTCAGCCTAGAGAACAACATAATAAAGGTGATGGTAAGGGATGGTTGTAGTGTTGAGCATGTGGTAAGGAGAATCTCAAGAGATATTGTCCACAGAATCAAGGTGGTAGGCCTCAGTTTTACAGTGCACATGATGTGTAGACAATTGGGGATGTTGGGTAGAGAAATACATGGTTTATGGAGTACTGGATAATAGGCAGGTGGATCACAGAGCATCTATTATTGAGTTGGACAGTAAGCTTTGTGATCAATTTGTTTCTATTTTGATTGACCCTAGATACAATTATAGCTATGTAAGTCCTGACCTGGTGGATAAGTGTGGTTTGAATAAAGAAGTGCATGCATAATATTAGTTAATGGAATTGGCTACAAGTACAAAGAAGAGAGTTCGTCATTGGTAAGAGCTTGTGCATTCGTATTGAATGGTATGCCTACCTCAGTACATTTGAATGTACTTCCATTGGGATCATATAGTATGATTTTGGGTATGGACTGGTTGTATCTTCACAAGGCTAAGGTGGACTATTATGAAAAATATATTGAATGCTTGGATTGCAACGGGGAACAAATAATCTTACAGGGTAAGAAGAAAGCTACATCAGTTAGAATGGTGATAGCTATGCAAGCAAAGCGCAGTCACAGAAAAGGGTATGTGTTATTTGCATTGCATATTTATAGTGATAAAGGTAAGGATGTTGAGGATGCAGAAGTTATGAAGAGGCACCTGTTCTTACAACAGTTTCAGGATGTGTTTCTGACAAAGATTTTAGAGTTGCTGCCTCATAGAGAAGTGGAATTCTCCATTGAGTTGGTACCATGGGAAACAACAACATCCAAGTCATCATACAATATGAGCACACCAGAGTTAGTATAGTTGAAGTTGTAGTTGAAGAAAATGCTTAACAAGGGATACATCTTAACAAGGGATACATTAGGCCAAGTGTATTTCCTTGGGGTGCACCAGTGTTGTTTGTGAAGAAGAATGATGGTACTCTCAGGTTATGCATTGATTACAAATAGTTGAACAAAGTGACCATCAAGAGAAAGTATCCATTGCCAAGTATTGATGACTTGTTTGAACAATTGAAGGGAGCAACAATGTTCTCGAAGATTGACTTGAGATCTGAATATCATCAGGTACACATTAAAGAAGAGGACATCTACAAGACTAATTTCTGGACCAGGTATGGGAATTATGAGTTTATTGTAGTTCCATTTGGTTTGACTAATTATCTAGCTAATTTTATGTGCTTGATGAATAATTTGTTGCATCCTTATCTGGACAAGTTTTTCATTATGTTCACTGATGATATATTGATATATTCTGAGAATGAGGAAGAGCATGTCGAACACTTAGCAACATTGTTGAGATTGCTAAGGGAGAATCATTTGTATGCCGAGAATAGCAAATACAGTTTCTTTCAGATAGAGGTGCATTACTTGGGGCATGTTGTTTCCAAGGAAGGCATAGCAGTGGATCCGAAAAAGATAAGAGCTATCATGGAATGAGTAACTCCTAGGAATTTGGATGAGGTAAGGTCATTCATGGGTTTAGCAGGTTATTATAGGATGTTCATCAAGAACTTCTCTTGGATTGCATATCCTATTACGACACTTTAGAGGTAAGGTAATAAATTTGAATGGAGTGAGGAATGTGCAACAAGTTTTGAGCAATTGATGCAGTTGTTGGAAAATGCTCCAGCTCTAAATATTGTAGATGGAGTTTGTGGTGCGTACAAATGCTTGGAAGAAAGGACTTGGTGGAGTCTTAATGAAGGGAGGATAGGTAGTGTGCTATGAGTCATGAAAGATGAATGAGCACGAGCAAAATTATCTGACACATGATCTTGAGTTGGAAACGACCATCCATGCATTAAAGATGTGGAGGCACTATCTTATTAGCAAGAGGTTTGTATTAACAAGCGATCATAGTGGATTGAGGTATCTATTTGACCAACTGAATATGAATTCAAAGAAAGCTAGATGGTTGGCTACGATCAGTGAGTTTGACTATGAGATCTGGTACATTAAGGGAAAGGAAAACAAGGTTGTAGATGCTCTTAGCAGGAGAGTGCAGGTAAATCATATAGTTGTTATGCGCTCTTATGGGAAAAATTTGCAAGATTGGATTTTACAGGAAGGAAAATAGGATGACAGGTACATGGAGCTTAGGCATAGGTTACAACAGGGTACAAGTGACCAGGATGTGGACTATCATCTCACAGTGGATGGTTTAGTCATATTTAGGGACAAGATATATGTGTTGAACGACAGACAGATCAAGAAGCCTATCTTGTGATAATTTCATGGAAAACCGTATTCAAGGCACCGAGGATACCAAAAGATATTGACAACGGTGAAGCAATTTTATTATTGGTCAAATCTGAAGAAGGAAGTGTCAGAGTTTGTGGCTAGATGCTTATATTGTCAATAGGTAAAAGAAAAATGTAAGCACTCGGGTGGATTACTACAATAGATTCCGATTCCAAAGTGGAAATGGGAGGTCATTTCCATGGATTTCATCATAGGTTTGCTGAGGAAATATAGACAACATGATTCCATCATGGTTGTAGTGGACAGGTTGACAAAGGCAGTGTACTTCATTCCTGTGAATTCTACCAATTAAACTAGTGATGTAGCACATGTCTTCATCTGATATGTAGAGATGTTTCATGGTGTTCCAAGGAAGACCGTGTCATACAAATATGCTAAGTTCACTTCTAGATTTTGGAAGGAGCTGTTTGTATGTTTGGGCATAGAGCTGGCCTTCAACACAACTTATCATCCACAGACAGATGGACATAAAAAGAGGGTCAATAGGATATTGGAGGACATGTTGAGGATGTATGTGATGCATCAATAGAGGATATGGGAGGAGTACCTTCCATTAGTTGAGATTGCTTACAACAATGGGTATCGGGAGTCACTGAGGATGAGTCCGTTTGAGGAACTGTATGGGCAGAGTTGTATTACTCCCATCAGTTGGAGTGATCCAATGAGTAGGGTGTTGATAGGACTGAACATGTTGGAAAATACGGAACAAGAAATACAGGTAATCAAAAGAATCTGAAGGCAATACAAGACAAACAAAAAAAATATGTAGATCAGAATAAGATGTTTAAGGAGTTTTAGGTTGGGGAATAGGTGTACTTGCGCATCAAGCCCAAGAAGAGTTCCTTAAGGTTTGGATCATGTGCCAAGTTGACACCTTGATTTTGTGGACCTTTCAAGATTCTTGAAAGGATTGGAACAGTAGCCTATCGATTTGTACTTCCTTCGACAATGAAAGTCCATGATGATTTCCACGTGTCCTTGCTTAAGAAGTATGTCCAAGATGTTGATCATGTGATTGATTGATGTGTATTGCAGCTGAAGTCAGACGAAGAATTCTAGCCGGAACCTTAATTTTGCAGATAAATATTCTCATGCTCTATAACTGAGCAGTTGCGCAGGTTAAAGTGTCGTGGAAGAACTTTGGGCCCGATGAAGCTACATGGGAGATGGCTGCTCAGATGCGGGCTATGTACCCTTCTTTATTCACTGGTTGAGCGATTTTTTTTGGAATATGTTTTGGTATATGTATATATGTATATGCATGTAAATACCACAATGAGTTGTGTTATAAAGCTCCAATAAGCGGTATGGGTGTTATTTTGTTATGTTTTTTTATGTTGGTTTTCTTTCTAGTAGGTTGATCAATGTAAATACTGCAACGAGATAAGTTATAAATCTCCATGGGTAGTATGTTTTGCTTACATTAGTCTTGTTGGTTGTAGGTGTCATTGAACATCGAGGATGGTGTTCCCCCAACAGGGAGGGTTCTATGACAACCCTAGTCAAAAATCCATGTAATAAATTTAATAAAGGAAAACTAATAACCAAGGTCATGGGACACGTACTCTAAGCTGAATGTTGGGTAAAACATCCTAGTGTGGGTGTTTATTTGGGTTATTATGGCTAAGGAAATTAGAAAAGGCAATGGAAAAGTCCTTGGAAATGAAAAGAGGCATTAATTGGGATTTTATTTATGAAAATAATGGAAATTAGGAGAAAATGAAGGTGAAAGGTCACAGGTTTCATGTGAGGAGGAAAATGAAGGAAAATAATGGAAAATGAAGAAAATAGAGGCCTCATTAATAAAAATGCTTATGAGGATTGGTTCACAACCTTTTGTATGTTCATTTTTGGAGCTCTCTTTCTCATATTATTGGACACTTAGAGTATTCTTGGAGCACTCTAGCATTGGAGGAAATAAGGGAAAGGAAGAATAATAAAGTAAGAGGAAGCAAGGATCAAGGAAGGAAGAGTGGGATTCAAGCGACTACAACAATATTACTTGCAGGTATTGAGTTTCATGTAAGATTTCCTTGCTAGTTTTGGCATTCATGGTACATGAATGTGTGTATTTGGTTCTCTTGTTGTCATTGGCATGGGTTTTTCCAGGTGTGACAGTGGTTTTCAACCTTGCCTTACCATTTTCGGATAGCCATGGTGTGATGGGGTTCTCTTTTTATAGTTGAGTTGGATTTCCAGATGATTTTCAAAACTAAATGGGGTGGTCTCAGGGGAGAAACACAAGGCCTAGGAATCCCTAGACCAGTGAAGGTGGAATTGCGGTAAATCCTGATTGTGTATTCTCTCGTTAGGCCTAAGAATCCTTGACCGACGAATGGAAGGATATATGGTAAATCCTATAGGGCGGATCCTCGATAGGCCTAGGAATCCTCATCGGTGAATGGTGGGATATATGGTAAAGCCTAGAGGTAGAGATAAACAAATTACTCATAGTTATGTGGAGAGATTTAGAGGCATCCATGCCTTTTTAGGGCCTAGTGATCCAATGGGATTGCAGTAAATCATGGTTATATTCATGAGGGTTTTGGGCCTAGGAATCCCTTGGTGGATATACAGTAAAGCTAGAGGAAGCCTTGATTGGTTCTGTTGTGTGTCCTACATTCATGTTTGGAATATGGCATGGGGGTGATTGGATGAAAGAAATATTTGGTTCAGCTTAATATATGGTCAGGTGGTGTGTGGAAGTTCCTAGATTGGTTGGCTTTTTCATATCTTAATAAGAGCTCTTTTCCTTTTGTGTTTTATGTGTAAATGTACTTGTTAATGTGTGGCTTTAATGGTTGTTCTATTATTGTTATTCTGTTGGTTATAAGCATGGTTCATGAAAAACTTTGGTTATGACTTTCATTATGTTTTTATTAGTACATGAAATGTGAATGATTATATGACCTAATAGATGATTATGAAACTATTGTGATAAGGCATTAATTCTTCTTGACTATTCTCATATAAGTATGAGACCCTTATGCTCAGATATGTGGTTATAACCTATAGATTACGTGTTCATGATATGTTTGATGAAATGCCTGCCATGACTAGTAGGGTTTAGGTCAATTCCTTATACCAATATTTGCATTAATATATTTTATTCATTGTTATTTATTATTTCTCGAAGTTTCATGAAGTTTTGGGTAGAGGCCTGAGACCTAGCCCTAAAAACATGGCACATAATCTGGGGTCTTTGGCTCATAACTACCTAAAAAAGGCCACAATGAATGCATACCTTGTTGTGGGAGTGACTGGAGGGTCTCAGTCACATGTATGGATTTTCATGGGAGTGACTGGGGGTCTAGCTCAGCAAAATGATAAGTTGTCTCAAGAGTTGGGCACCTGGAAGGGTTGGTTGTCTCCTGAAGGTTCTATAGCTCCTGAGAAAGGTTAGATTGGTTTTGTTTTGTCATTTCCACTTCCTTAACTATACGTGGGGATTTGAATCACATTATCGTAACTCTTCATAAGATGTTTACCCTAGTGGACTGGTTAGCTTGGGTAAATGTGGGAGGAGGGTGTTATAGTTGAATTGTATTGGAATATCAAATTTCTTCTTGGAAAGGTTATACTAGATATACATGAGCATGAATAAGATCTCCTCCTCTCCATAGATAATACACATTGACATATAACACACCTGGATCAACAAATGTAGCGAATAGACAAACACCTCAAGATCCCCTCCCAATACTAGCTGCTCACCAAGAAACAATAAGGATCTTATCTAGGTCACAACTACAAATTCATACCCCAGTTCTTAGTTTCTTTATATTTTTTATATCTTTGGTTTCTTAATCTTATTTTAATTTGGATTATTTTCATGGCCTCGAAGGCTCATATATAAAGATATCAATGGCATATTTTGAACTAATCAGAAGATTTTTGTCTTCATTCCCTATAAGTAGAGTCCTCTTTTCAATATGGTCAAGCTTCTGTAATGACCAACTAATCTAAAAGCTTCATCTTTCTTATGTACTTTCTTGTTTCGAAGGTAATACAAATTTTATTCCACTAAAGAAAAAAAGGGAAAAATATTTTGCCCTCAACTTGGACGAAGTGTCTTTTTGCATGTAGGAAGAGACAAGCATGAGCCACTAAGTGCACAAGGCTTAGAACACCTATGGGGACTCTTGATGATGACATGTGGCTGACATCAAGCAATTGGATGGAAGAATTATGGATGGTCAAGGTAGGATAACCCACATTCCTAAGCATTAATTAACCTCTATCGCTAACCATAAACATCAAAGATGGTGTTGGTGGGGACCCTATGCTGTAATGAGAAAGTATGGGATTTATGAGCATATGGCCATATATCCTTTGGCCTTCATGAATGTAACTACAATGAGGACTACATTATAAGTGATTGTAATGGAGGAAGTGATATTGTAGGGTGGTGGATATCAAAGCAAAAGTTTTTACTATAAATTTGGACTCGAAGTTGATTGAAAGGATTTAGTAGTGAATAATTTTGGTGTTGGGCTCATAGGGTTTTAATACTAGGCTTGGTGCATCTACTTGTTAGTGATATTAGGAGCACTTTGTTTCATATTGAGTCTTGTCTTTGTAACTATTCTTCAGGCGCATGGTGTTGGATGTGGAACCTGATTATCTTCTTGATTCAGAGGTTTTGTTCAACCATGTCTGGACCCCAATCCCCGATGGGGGGGTGTGGGGGAATTACCCCCCACTATTTTTTTCTGGGGGGGTCCAAAGCGGTGGGGGGAGGGGAGGGCTCATGTTGGAGCCCCACCTTGGAGGGGGTTCAGAGGTAACACCCTTGAAGCTAAAAATAGATGAAATTTTTTCTTGTAAAATATTGTAGTTTCGTAGTCAATTTGGACTGTTCATTAGGTGGATGATCTGAAAATAGAAGTTATGTTTAATTTATGATTTTTACCCTATAAGGAAACACCTTAGTTTATAAGAGGGAATTGTATTACAAATGTGTATTATTATTCTTAGCGAGAAAGAGAGAGGAGATTATGTGAGAGTGAAGAGGAAATTACAATGGATATACTGCAAGTTGTATAATTCATTTTTCTAGATAATATTAAAGGAAGGTTTGGATGTTTCTCCATGGATGTAGCCCACATTGGGTGAAACAAGTTTAGATTTGTCTCTCTTGTTCTATTCATTTGTGTATATGTGTTTATGAAATATTTGTGTATTTCATTGCCCTGTTGATTAATTTCTAACACATGGCTTAAGAAGAAGTTGGGGGAAATTGACTACTGTTACAGATCCATTTGGGCACATCAACCCCAACTTACAGATCAGTACTATTAGGGCCCATCAAACCCTAATTCAGTTGTTACATGCCCTAAATGAAGTCAACCATCAGAATGCCTCCTTCCCAAGAGATTCCATGAATGAAATCATCCAAAAACTGCCTCTAAGAAGATCAACGTAGGAAGGCCTTCATCAAGGTGCACTGCAGTGCAATCCAGTACACTGCCAGGGAGCATTGCAACGTACTTGAGCCCTCTTTGGCCTGCACTGGGCGAATTTGAGCGAAATTTCATTGGGATTTGGGAATATTCTTATCCATTAGATGCATCTAGAAGCTTCCCAAGTTTATCCACTCCTTTGGGCTCAAAATTGGATGAGGGAGGGAGTTAAGGAACATCAATCCCTTTATCTCTTCCTCCATGGAACTAAATCCTAAGTTTGGGAGGGCATTCATTATCACCATTTATGACATAACTTCCTTCGTTCACCTATAAAAAGACCACTCATCTAAGTGATTAGGGTTTGGAAATCATTGAATTATAGGGAGATGTTGTTAGTATGAGACCTGAGTTGGTTTCGAGTATTGTAATGACGTCAAAATTTCTTTCTTGTTATGACGAGAGGATGGGATTGAACTAGAGAAGTGGCACTGAATCAAGCAAATTGGGTTGTAACTATTCCTTTTGCTAATAAAGTGTTCAAATATTTTTCCATATGTTTTTATTGTTCATTGATGCTTTCATATGTGTATTATGAACTTGATTCCATTCTATGTTTAATCAATAGATCATTATCATATGCTTTGATCAGAAGTAAGAAAAAGCTACAGGTAGGCTTCCTCACTATCTTATTTAATCTATTGGTTACAAATAGGTAGAGAATGCTTTGCACTGTTGTTCTAGACTTAGCTACTAGTCTAGGGGTTTAAGGGTTTATCCGTAGACACTAAAACTTCCCAAAACAACTGCGCATAATGAAAGAAGAATGATGGCACTGATGGGGGGTTATGTTATAGGAGAAAAGACGAGGAATGACACTACTCTTCATTAAGAACAATAAGCAAAATTTGGATTAAGAAAAACCATGCAGGTCGAACAAGCACTGGTAGCATTAGAGGGGTTTCAAAAAAAAATTTCATACATACTAACAAGGAGGTGGATTAAGTGGAGGTGATAGTGAGGGAGAAGAAATGAGACATGTTCGATGACCAAATTATAGAAGAAATGGTAGGCTAGGTGAGTGACATGCTCCACTCATGCACTTGCAACATTAAGTATTTCTAAACAATGGAAATGTATTGGTAATAAATACTTTAGTCACTCAATCCCTAGAACTGACTAAACAAGAGTTTAGAGGACCTCTACCACACAATCGAGATCTTTGAAGAGAAGTTTAAATCTTCTTGTAAATGAACGTTTCGGTTGGGCATCTTAATGGATTAAGTTGATGAGAAAGGAAAATATACTTGGGAGAATGATGGGCATGGATTAAGAGGGTTGTTTAATGGACCTATGGTGATTACTAAGGACTCTTCATTAGATTACCAATGATGGTACACAGAGGCTAGAGAAGAGGAAACTCTAGAAAATTTAAGTAAAGTCTTCCTGCACTTGATACTTAAACTTGTTGATAGTTATTCCTCTTTTATTGATAATGTTTAACTATAAATAGACAATTTCAAGATACTCGCCTTTGGAAAAATATATAGTTTGTAGGAAAACTATTGTTAATGATGAACAATATTCGTTTGAGCTAGTGGAGGACCTGGTTTCCCAAGTGGAAGGCCTCGACTTGGCTTGGTGTATATTTTTGTACATTTTTGTATATAATATGATATAGAAGGCATTTATTTTTAGCTTTAAAAAAATCACAAATTTTACCCTACAAAACAAGTGATAGAAAATCAATAAGAAATTGCCTTTTTTTGGTTGCTCATATGCTCAAGAATTATTACAAATAGAAGAAATAAACTCTTTTATAGATATTTTTTTATGTTATTACTCTTTGGCTATGTTTTTCATTTTACAACTTGTTTGTGAGACAATCCTTGTTTTCCATGAATAAGCTCATACACTCCTCTTTTCCCTCGGTTTCATATTCTCATCCTTCTCTAGCCACATATGCATCATTAATGTCCCAATATTTCAATTTCCAATGCTCCAAAAATTTCCAATGTTTGAGTAAATCACCTTTTCTTGTTTCGGTTTTGCCTCTTTATTGCCCCCTTCATCATTTTTCCTCCATCTTAAGGGAAAAGAGACTCCCAACCCTATTCAACTGTCTTCTTCACTCTACATTAGTTTTGATTGTATAATTCTTGCACATTGTAATTAAATATAAAAAATAATGCGAAATAAATCAATCATAGATACAATATCAATACAAAGATCTCACCTTTGAAACTCATTTGGGAAAATTAGTAAGAAATGGCCTTTTCTGGCTTTTTAAACGTTTTGGAATTTTTACAAATGGAAGCTAAGCTCTCTAAAAGAGATTAATTTGTACATTTTACTCCTTGGATATGTTTTTTATATTGTATGTTGGCTATGATATAATCCTCACTTCCCATGAACAATATCATACACTCCTTTTTGTCTTTATGCTTCACATTCTCAAAATTTGTGCTCCAAAATATTCATGATATTTGAACAATTCTGTTTTTTATTGTCTTACTAATGATCCTTTATTATCTCTCTATAAATTTACTTCTACTTGGAATTTCTAGAGACTCCTAAAATCATTTAATTGCCTCCATTTTTCTTGTATACCACTAAATGTTGTCAATGGAACCCATACATTATAACCACCTCCTATAATATATTTTGGTATTACATTTATTCTCTTATGGTTACCTTTTTCTAGTGTTAATGCCACATGATATCTTCCTATTCATTGGGATGCCCACATGTCACCAGTATGTGCGGCCATGTCATTTATTGGCTAGGTCTATAGGCATCAGCTTATTTGTCTTAGGGATATTCCTTTTCTTTATACATGGAGGTGGAGTTCCATCTTAGTTGGAGTTGTTAGTAAAGATATCAATCATGTCCCTTGCAAGCTTTCTCTACTACACACTCTTTCGTTAACCTTTTCTAGAGTGTAGAGTATGTATCATGGAACTGGTCTCCTATTGTTTCCATTCCCAATTCTACGCATGGTCCAAATGTTTTTTTTTTTCATTCCATCAAATGCATGAACCTTTGCATAGCCCAACATTTATGTAGTGTAGAGTAGGCTCCACTCCACCTTTCCGACATTGCCACATTTCCTTACTCCATGTCACAACAAAGAATTTTTGTTAGTGTATTTTCCATCTCCCTTTGTCTTAGGCTATGTATTTGATGCACAACATAATGCTCACAAGATCCTTTTGACTTGTCCATAACTCTACATAATCAAAATTTTTGCATTTATAAGCAATTTGAAGGTCTGAAAATACATCTTCACCTAAGGTTTTGGTGGAGGCCTTAAGATCATTAAACTTGGAACTTGATCATTAAACCTAAATATAAAATTTGATTAAAACATACCATTTTTTTCAATGACCCATTTCTAATCATACCTCTACATGTTGATCCATAGTGAGTTTAACCATACTCATGACCTTGCCTTGATGTTTATTATTTCTTTGGGTGGTGTGGTTGGTGATATACAACAACCTTAGCTATTGGTTCTTCCTTCTCTGAATCTTCAACATATTGTTCCTTTTACTTGTGTGGCTTCTTTGAAGCATGTATACAACATGTATTATCTTATTAAATATTTCAAATGGAAAATAATATTCGGTTGCTAGCTTAGTGTAGCTTTACAACTTCAAAGAACTCTTTCATGGTTTCACTTTTAAAAACACATGGTCCCCCACTTTGAATCCCCTTGGCATCTAACCTTTATCTACATAACTATTTTCCATGTCCTTTTCCATCTTTAAATTCTGCTTGATCTTGACTATATTTTTCTTCCATTTCTATGAGAAACTCTAAACCAAATACTAATTTATTTACTGAATTTCCCCAATTAGTTAGAGTATTAGAATTTTTTTCCATATAGAGTGTTATGAAACCATCTCACAAAAAGAAAGAAAATATAGATCAACAACTTAAAAATTAGCCTCTTCAAGGGGGAAACCTCCTTTACATTACACAAATGAACAATAGTTGGATGATACAAATGACAAGACCTCCTTTCTATATATAGGAGTCTAAGGGCTCATAATATAATCAGAACCGACATAAAAATAATAATGTAAGAAAACAACAATAACAATAGTGGGCTTCTATGGGGCACAATAATAACAATATGGGGACTACATGGGCACGACAATATAATAAGGGGGTTGCACTAATAACAATAAGGGGTCACACTAGTAGTATAGGGACCTAACATGCCCCTCTCATTCAAAAAGTGTTTTCCTCAACGCTTGAGTAGTTCTGGATGCTCTGTAATATTCTCATCTCCCATGGGAATCTTCAACGGTATGTTCTATCCCTTATGAGTCTATGAAATGATTGATTGTGAGCTTCAGTTCTGTTTCCATGACTGTTCAGATTCAATAGATTTTTCCTTCCTCGTCACAGTTCCAACAATTATTGTTTGAACTAGGAAGCTTGTCACCTTACTAAGCTTCTTAAGAATAAAAACATGAAAAACTAGGCACCGGGAAGAGTGGAAGCTCTCTTTGTATTCCATAAGTACCATTTTTGCAGACCTTGTAGGACCATAGTACTTTGTTGATATTTATTATCCTTCTTAGTTTGGCTTTGCAGGAACAATATGTTATGATGGTTCGTATTCGTAAAAAACACCTTAAATCACCTACATTTAAAACTTCTTTCCTGCATGTTGATTATGCTTTGTATTTTCAATTTTTTTCACATTCATGCCAAAGTGGGTTATCCTTTAAAAGTTGGAGACTTGTGTGTTGATGCTTTTGATGTGATCTGTTCACTGCTTGACCTTTTCTTTCTTGACTACGTCCTTCTATCTGTAGAGTTGAGTGTAATTATTTCCAATTGAATTACACGATATGTGGATTCATTTCTTGAATGCTCAATGTGATCTTTCACTCTTGAACCTTTTCTCTTGATATGTCCTTCTATCTTGGGAGTTTGAGGAGTGGTAATTCTTTCCAATGCTTTACAAGATATGGTTGGATTCATTTCTTCTTTCTCTAGGGTTGGTTCCTAGTGTATATCCTCTTCTTTTGATGTTTCTTGATCCTTTTCTTCCTCCTCTTCACAATCTATGTAAAATATTTTTTTCTCGACACACTTATGACCTTTAGTTTATTTGCTATCACAACTGTAACGAAGCCCTTTTTCTCTTTTTTCTTCCAATTTTTGTGGTGTAAACCTTGTAGGTTGTGGAAGGCTAGGAGAAAAAATCCTTCCATATTTATAGTTGTGAGTGGTAGTATTCCTTGTTTCCATAATTCCGCTTTCAATTTTTCTTGCCAACCTGAATGCCTTCTCCAATGAATGAGGTTCCCAAAGACGAAACTCATGTTGAATGTTATCCTTTAAAGTTCCTATGAAGACATCAATCCTTTGCTTCTCTGGAATATAATTTACCCTTCCATTCAATTTTTGGAAGTCCTTGATGTGCTCCATTATCAACTGACTAAAAAAGGTGCTACTCTTTGTATCCTCATAATGTACTATCATTTCCTCCGTGAAAATTGACCAGGTGACAAGTGGTTTACGAGAAAAAATCCCTCTATACCAAACAAATTGATTTGGTTCTAAATATAAAGATGCAATATGTATCTTTTGTAACAATTGTACATCATGTAGATCGAAATATTGCTCCATCTGTAGTATCCAATTTACAGATCCTTACCATCAAACTTCCTCATATAACTTTTTTTTGATTTTAGGAGCTCGATATTGAATCTATTGTATCCCTGAAATTTTGGATTTCCAAGGTCTAAAATTGCGACTTGCAGTGGCCTTCTGCATCCTCTTTCCAATGCCACCAGTTTGATTGAATTTGGATTCTCCAAGAAAGAGTTATGCCTAATCTCACAAGATGACCTGATTATATACCTTTTCAATAGAGAGAACTTGTACGAAGTGCCACGTATCACTGTTTTGACCTTCAGACCTGCAACTGCTACACAGAAAACTACAGGCTGTCCTCTTTTTGTAACTGCTTATGAAATTTCAATCTGATGCTCAGAAAGAAAGTTATGACGATTTTCCCCAGGTCACGTGTTTGAGATATAATTTGGGATCCTGCAAAAACCCTAACTTCCTTAGATCATATATCCAAAATATAGCGAGACAAGATCTAAAATTTATACTCGAGGATCATCGCGATTTCGACTCAAACAGGTGTTTTGTTTAGCTTTTGAAACATCGCATAATTTTTTTTATAGTGAAAATGCCACGATGACCTGTTTAGAGCAGTGAAACCCAAGAATCCAAAGCTCTGATACCAAATGTTATGAAACTAGCTCACAAAAAGATAGAAAAGATAGATCGACAACTTAAAAATCAGCCTCTTCGAGGGGGCGACCTCTTTTACATTACACAAATGAAAAATTATTGGATGATACAAATGACAAGACCTCCTTTCTATATATAGGATTCTAAGGGGTCATAACATAATCAGAGCCGACATAACAATAATAATGTAAGGACACAACAATAACAATAGTGGGCTTCTATGGGGCATAATAATTAAAATTTGGGGACTACATGGGCACAAAAATATAATAATGGGGTTGCACTAATAACAATAAGGGGTTACATTAGTATTATAGGGACCTAGCATAGAGCTTTAAATTGAATCATCTTTAGTGAAGCTAGATATCCCTTATTGTAGGAAAATTCGACTAAATACAAGTAGTCCTCCCACTTAGATGGTTTATCCATCAAATACATTCTTAACATGTCTTCAACAACTTGAAAATTATCTCTATTTTCCCATATTTTTGCATATGATAAGCTATACCAAAATTCAAACTAGTACCAAAACCATTGAATACTTCCTTCCAAAGTTTTAAGTAAATTATTTTATCTTTGTCAGAAACAATTTCCATAGGCATTCCATGCAACCTAGCAATTTGTTTCATGTAAATTTCCTTATTAGTCAATTTAAATTGGAATGAAGCGAGAAAATTTTGTTCATTGTCCACCACTATCATTATTGAATCATGTCACTTATTGTCTTGGAAAATTTAGTGGTAAAATCAACGACTACCACTTATTTCTTATATATAGAATTGGTAACGGTTCTAGCTAGCATACTAGATATCCATGTTCATCGTTTACTCTTTGACATTCCATACACTTGACTATATAATAAAAAACATCACTTTTCAATTTCAGTAAAAAATATTGACTTCTTACTACTACAATTATCTTAACAAAGTTACTGATCAAATGAGAAGTATTACCTCAAAATGAGAACTCTAGCTAAAAACCCCCAAAAAAACATGAAAAAACAATCCAAAAATGAAAATTGTTGATTTTGCATCACCACTTCTTTTTTTGGGGTAAATTTTCAATATTTTTAAAAAATGTCAATAAAATCCAATAAAAGCCAATTTTTTTGGTGCAAAAAACAACCCGAAAATGAGAAGTGTTGATGCTTGAATAATGTCTTTTTTTTTTCGAGGTAAATTTTCAACATTTTTTAGCAATGACGTTAAAGATAAAGTATCAAGACTCCGAATAACCTTAAAATTCCAACAATTTTCAAGCATGGCATTAAAGATAAAATATCATGTCTCTAAAAAATTTTAAAATTCCAACAATTTTCAACCATGACATTAAAGATAAAATATTTATAATTATTTTCAATCATCGCATTAAAGATAGAATATCATGACTTAGAAAAACCTTAACATTTTGACAAATTTTCAGCCATGGAATTAAAACCAAATATCACGACTACAAAAAACCCCTATGTTTTCAATATATTTCAACCATGGCTATAGAAAAATTATATGACTAAAAAGAACTTTAGCAATGAACACCTAAATGAAAGAGTCATTATACCAAGAGTAATTTCTTTTTTAAATGCTAAAAGTATAGTTATTTTAAATCTTAGTCGAAGACAACTTGACACATTGCAACGAAAATTTAAAAATCAACCATCAAATTGACATGCAATGTAAGCGATCTCGACCTATTGCAATGAAACCTTAAAAATCAACCATGAAATTGACACATTATGGGGCACACTTGATCCATTATAATGAAAACTTTAAAATTAACTATCAAATTGACACATATTGGGGTCAGGTTGCTAGGCGGGGCCCTAAGCGCTACTAATTTTTTTTTTTAATCTTTATTTTTTGTTTGTTTGTTTTTTTTTAAATTTTAATTTAAAGTTTTTATAAATTTTTTTAGATTTTTAAGTTCTTTAATTTATTTTTTAAATGTTATTTTTTTTATTCTTAAATTTTAATGTATTTTTAATCGTTTTTATATATATATATATATTTTTTATTATTTTTTTTTTTTTTATCTTAAACATTTTTTAGTTATATTCTTTTTTATTAATTTTCTAGGTTAATTTATATTCTAAGGTCTTCTTCTTCTTCTTCTTCTTCTTTTTTTTAAATAGGACATTTTTTTTGTTATTTTTAATTAAAAAAATTGAATCATTTTTTTTTTTCGAAAATAAACTTCAAATGTTATCATCTTTGGATAAAAATTTCATAAAATTTGTTATTTTCCCAGCTTTTTTTCTTCATTTTTTTCATAATAATCTTTTAACATGTCATTTTTAGCGAAAAAGTTTTGACAAACGTGTCTTTATAATTATATCTATATGCAAAATGTATATTTTTTGTCGAGTGTTTAAAATAATTATTTTTTAGTGACAATTATTTTATATGTATTGAAACATTAATTAACGATAAATAAATTTATAAAAAATCCTAACCTCAAAATATTAATGTTATTGTTTTTTTTAACTTTGCAAAACAAATTAAAATTTTCATTATAAAAAAAACATTGCAAAGAAAAATAAAAATGAAAAAACATGTTTGGAAAACCCTTAAAAACAAACCTCTTTTGACGAAAAATAAGAAGATGAATAAGACAATTTGAAAAATGGTTAAATAAATAACATTTAAAAAAAGTGTCTACTCAGGACATCAAAAAATTTAAAGTGTAAAAGATAAGCCCTCTAAAAAAAGGGGGTTGATGTTGCATCAACACTTTTCAAAATCAACATGAAAATCACTAACATTTAAAAAAAATGTTCATACTTGATACATAAGAAAATTTGAAGTGTCAAAAATATGTTCCAAAAAAAATGTGTATTTTGAATTAACACTTTTTAAAATCAAATGATTTTTTTGCTAGCTCAAAAAAAGGGTAATTAGTGAAGTTCTCATTTAATTGGTAACTACGCTTCTTTTGTCACTAGGATGCTCAACATATGGAACATTACGCATTTCTTTTAATACTAGATTTATTAATTCACAAGGATTAGGATTATACACTTTATCTTGATGCATAAGAATTCCATCTTCTTCTAGCTTATACTCTTCATATTTTTGTTGTACATTTTCCTTATGTAATCCTTTTTTTACATGCATGCAATGTTCATATGAGATAATAGCTTCCAAATTTCTATTTTTTAAATCTAATTTTTAAATGCTAATGGTTTTAACATGCATTGCATGTATTCTTCTACCAACCTTGCTTTCTTTCCCTCTAATATGTTTAATGTCAAAATCATCTTCACTTAGAAATTTTAGCCATATATTTACCTAGAATTTAAAGTCCATTGTTCAAATAAACTTTTTACACCACCATGGTTTATTCTTAACTCAAATCCCCACTCCCAATCCCCTCCCACCAATAAGTACTATCTCTAGATTTTTAGTGCATGAACTATAGAAAAAAGCTCTAAATTAGGTGTGACATAATTTTTTTCATGCTTTTTACATTGTTATATTCATAACAATTCACGTTCATTCTAAATTAGAATACCACCAATTCCCTCTTTGAAAGCATATGTACATACCACAAAATCTTTGTTTTAATCAACCGTCTTGATAATGGGTGCACTATTAACAATTTCCTTTAACAAATGGAAACTTTCTTCACACTTTGGTGTCCTTCCGAATTTACATTAGGGGAAATTTGAGGTCTAAAATGGGTCTCTTATGGAAATTATAATAATAGTGGAAGTATAAAATAAGATAACATCATCAAATTTTAGAGGAAATATATTATATATATATATATATATATAATATATATATATAAATATATATATATATATATATATATATATCTTTATATATATATATATATTATTTCTTCAACTCGTATTTTCAACTTATCTCCCGATGGGTTTACTCAAATTTCGAGCGGAAACACTCGTTAGATGCAAAATTTGGTTCTTAATCCAAGGAGTACTCGTGTTGCATACTTTTGATGGACCCTACTACACGAAAAATGAGAAATACATGAAAAACGTTCTTGCAATCACATTTTTTCATGTATTTCTTATTTTCCGTGTATTAGGTTCCATAACAAATATGCAACATGGGTACTCCTTGGATGAGAATTATATTTTTCATCCAATGAGTACTCACACTCAAAATTTGAGTAAAACCTTAGGGAGATAATTTGAAAATACGAGTTGAAGAAGTAGTTTTATTATTTTATTTTTTTTAATCTTTTTAATTTTTTACTCCAAAAACGGTGAATCACCCCCCATGGTTGACATCATCATCTTTAATCCTATTGGTCCTTATAAAGTTTATTTTGGTTGTACATTTTCTTAGGAGGGCCATTTTAGACCTCAAAATTCCCCTAATGATTCCCTTTTTCTATAAATATGTATGGGATGAACAACCTTGGAGAAGCCCTCTATGAATATTCATGGGGCTTATTGGGAATCCAGCTAACCCTGTGATTGGCCTTACTTATGTTATGTTCTTAGGTGTCTATCATCCTCTAATATATTCAGTATTCTCTAGATCTACCACTTTTCATTCCTTGGATATTATGTGTCCCAAGTAATGGATCTACCTATCAATTCTCCAAGGTTGCATATATTCTTTGGATGTCCTTTCCCACTATTGAAGTGAAAAGTTCCCAAGGGATGGGGTTGAGAGCCCCAACATAGTAGAAGTAAAATGAAATAAATAAAACTCAAACACTCACAACAAGCACTCAAATTCACAAGAGTAAAGATATGAAACATACTCGTAGTTCCAACCTTTGTAATAGATCCTGCAGGGTCCAAACCTTCAACCTTCCTCCAAGATTTCGAGACATATAAACATGTCAAAGAGACAACAACAAATCACTGAATTCAAAGCACATATGAAAAAATATATGTTAGTTCATCATAATTAACATCATCACAAATTAGCATTCATAATTTGGGAACAAGACATGAGTTTCTTCATTAACTAAAAGCAACAAGAGCATGTAAAGTTCATCCAACCTAATATTTCAATTACCTCCTCTCTGGTATGAGAAAGTAGATGCTAGATATAGTGGTTTAGCATCTATGCATGGAAACAAGGGTTTCCTAGAGTCAGGGAGTGCAAAGAGAACATGAAAACTGTAGACCTTATCTGGGATAATTTTGGTATAGTATGGATACCTCTCATTATGGATCCATTTAGGCCTAGTCATGGGGTGTATATATACCACCCAAAACTAGTTAATTCAGTTGGGCCATGAGCTCTTGTAGGTGGGATTTCGATGCAACTTGTAAACCTTTCCCGAAAATAGCTTTTTATATTTTCTTTCATGTTTTAAAAAAGTGTACACATGAAGAATGCATAGGAACCACATATATAAATGCTTTATAGTGGGCAAAGTCACAAATGAAATAAGGGCAGGTCTACAAGGGAATAGGGATATTCCCAAGCCATATAAGAGCATCTGGTCTACAGGAGTGATAAAATATTCTATAACACCCACATCTTCCTTTGTAGTTGTTTCTTATATGTTATGCACATTCCTCATTCTATCTCCCTAATGAGTACAATATCCATATAAATGGTCTCCTTCACATCCCCAATATTTTATTGTTTTCCTTTCACTTTTCCTGGAGGATTCTTCCATCTTGGATTCACTTTGAGTTGGATTATTTTCCTAATATGTATTAGGACCACTCCTAAAGGAAGGAGGTTTGAATCCCTTCTTCCTCTTAACTAGTTTGTTATTTTTCTTATCCTTCCAAGGTTTCTAGAAAACTACTCTATCTTTGTTCTAAACATAAAGTCATTTGGCGTTTTTAATGGTCTCTTCAAGAGTCTTAGGTTCATCAAATTGGATCTTGTCTTTGTAAATGCTAGTAGCCCACTTAAGAAGCTTTATATCTTCACCTTCTCCTCTTTAATATAGCCCACATGTCTTAGTGGCACCAAAAGCTTCTTCTCATATTCTTTCGAAGTCATATTTACCAAGTTGAGTTCAAATAATACTTGCATCTTCTTATCATAGTAGTATATAATGTAGGAACTTTCCCTATGACGCTAATTACAAATATATGTACTGATTTTTATTTTTATTTTTTTAAACCAAACTCTATATAATAGCAACAAGTTATTGAATGCAAGAAACCATACTCGCATTTTTATTAATGAAATAAAAGGTGCAAATCTAAGTTATTGTAATACAAGTAATGATGCAATATAAATAATTTCTTTTAAAACCATTCATCCATTAGCAACAACCAATATGAAAATCACATAAAATTAAGGCACATAAAACATGAGAAGCACATAATAATTCTAATGCACATATAACAAATTTCATAAATTTACAACTTAAACACCATATTCTTCACTTTTACAATCTTATAATTATATACAACAATAAGCATGCAATAAAATTTTATAGAAAACCCATGATACCACACACTAAGGGGTGGAGTCTTGATCTTAGCTTCATTGGTTCTTATGCTCCCTTTTTGCCATTTGTATACACATGTGAAGTACGTTGCCTCCTGGCCGAACGTTGTTGAATCTCTAGTTTACCTCCTAGCCAACTCCTAGCCAACTCCTTGGGTACTCTTCTTCCCCACGTAGCCACAAAATACAATTGGGTTGTAAAGTAGAGGAAGAATACTAACTAGTGGAGGAGAGCACTCCTAGCTTAAGAGTTCCCTCTCTAATGGCCTCCACTACACCAAAATCACTATAGACACCATAGTCATTATCACAATAACATTATGTAATTCATCCAACATTAGGAAAAAAAAGTGGTCCCTCTCCCATAGCTTGTTCTTTCTTTTATAGGAGACTTCATAAGTGACACTTATCACTTCATGCAAAAGTAATTATTTATATTAATCTCCAAATTTGATTATTCACCCATCCATGTGTAAACCTTTCACTAAGGCTCTCCTAAATTATTTATTTATATTCTTATTAAAAAGTGTATTTCCCCTCACCCCAACATGACTCCCTATTTCTTCTCCTAGTTATCTCTTGATCTACCTTTTATACTCCTCATTTTGTGTTCATTACTGAATTCCATTATTAGTTCTCATATTTGGTTTCCCAACTTCACCCTAGTTTATCTCAAATTGAACTCTTAGATGGAGATATTTGTGTTGTCTCTTTCCACATGAAGGTTCTCTTGTGAAATTAAATTTCTCTAATTTTAAATTTTTATTCTCTAATTTTATTCACCACCCTCTTTTCTTAATGAAGTTAAACTTCCTAGGATTAATGTTTCTATTTAACTCTATGCATATCTCCACTTTTTCTTATTAGAATAGTTATATGACTTAGAGTTATTCTAAATTCACATTATCTACCTAATATTTTCCAAATATGGGAAGGGTAAAGTTACTCAATTGGTCTCATTTTTATATTTATTCCCTTACTCTTTTTATCCCAAAGTTTCCTCTCGATTTAGTTGATTTGATTCTAAACCCTCTCTTACTACATGGTGTTAATTAGTGCTCATCATGGTATGATTTTAAACTCTTAATGATATTTCAACTTTCTCTTCTTGATGCCAAAGACACCAAGTCAGTTATGCCCTTCAAGAACTTCCCTTGAAGTTTTAAGGGAGCCATGATGCTTTCCCTTTTCTTCTTGATGTCAAGGGTGCCAAATCAATCATGTTGGAAAATATGGAAACTTGTAGATTATAAATTATTTTCCTTATCTTGATAATTAAGTGTGATGTTAGTTGACCTTAAATTAATTCTTTAGTTTTGTTCATCAAGAAATTAGCAAAAACAATGAATATCACAAAGAGACAAATTACACAAGATATAGGCTCCAAGCCAGGGAAAAACCTCTCAAAGGGGAAAACCTACAAATAAATTCTTCTCTTATTATATAATATTCTTACAAAGAGAATTCAAGGGCCCAAAGACCAAAGCCATCAAACCCTCCAAGCCCCAAGTCAGCCCCCAACAAGATCTCCTTCAAGGAAGCCTCCAAAACTTCAACACTGCAACTTCTCTACTATAACTTCGACCCTTGCAATTTCAACCTCCTGCAACTGGAAACTTCACAAACCCTAATACGAGACAAGAAAATATAGACTTCAACCTTCGACTTCTTCTCTTCTTCTTCCTCCCTGTTACTCTTCTTCTCCTTCACTATTACAGATCAAGCTTGTGCTTGTTGTGTGTCGAAATGAGTCGAGATCCTCTCCTTTATATAACCTTCCTTGAGGGTTGAATTCCCTCCCTTTAGGCCGACTTGATTTTCTCCTTGAGCCGACTTGGTCTTGGACTTATATGTGGTTTTTTCTTGATAGAATAAATATTTTTGTTTATTAAAATGAGTCCAAATGGGAATCTGACACATGAAAAAACTTATTCTTTATCTTAGAAAGACCTAGAAGCATGATGAACATGATTTTGACTCAAACTTGTAAATGAAACCTATACTCGAAAAATTAGATATAATTCATTTTTATTTCTTTCTCTTAATTTATAAAGAATATACATTGTCATGATTACAATTGGGTCATTATGAAGACCAAACCTAGTTACAATTTCAACAAGTTGTGGCTTTCAAGAACTTCCCTTTGAAGTTTCAAGGGTCATGCCACTTTGTTTTCCCTTAAGGTACCTTATGACTACAAGATGAAACCTATGCATTTTGATGGAGATAATTTTCATCTCCTACGTCACCAATATAGAGATATTAATGGTGTTGGGGATCAAGGAATCCACCTTGATGTGCTCCCCCCCAGTAAATCCTCATGAGTTACCTAATTTTGGGTCCACCCCCATGGCATCATGATTTTAAAGGCGAAGTTATCCCAACACCTTCCATCTAAAATCAAGACGAGAGTGCTAGTAAGTGAAATTAGGAACATTTTCCCACCCCTCCCATGAAGTTCTATATATCTGTATAGCCCCATCACCCATGTGTGAGTCGTTTAGCCAAGAAACTAACATATTCCTGCAACCACTAACATGCCATTAGAAATCATAATATAATATTAAATTTAAATCTAAATTTTTGAGACTATAGTATGTGATTTAATCAAACCAAATGTCATTGACTCATCACATGCAAGTGCATCCATGGGATCTCCTGCCACACTCAATAATCATCAGTAATATTTGTTCATAATGTTAGTCATTAATATTATTAATTGTGTGTGTTAAATCATCAACATGATATCTAACTATGAGCAAGAAGCTAATGTAAATAGAAAACATAATAATCCATCACATGATTAGACATAGTCATAAAACAGGTCATCACAACCATTATCATCATAACACCAAATTGACATATCACAATTAATATAACATCCCCTAATAGTAAATTCGAATATCCAGATCCTCGACCTGAGGTCCTCAAAGAATAATTTATAATATCTAAGGCTATATCAAGTTCAATGTAATATAAGGTTCATACAACCAGAGCAGGGTACTACATACACCCCCTCTTAAATAGACTATGTCCTGAAGTCCTTAGAATAGGAAAGGAAAATGATTATGCATACCCTCAACGTCCTCCTAAGTGGTCGAAATGATACTATAACTATCCCACTAGACCTTAACTTGGTCCACCAAGTGTTGTCTAAGTTGCAGAGTTCGTTGGTCAAGAATGTGAAATGGTTCGTTTATTAGTGTGCCCTTGTCCGAGACTTGCAAATGACCTAAGTTAATAACATGAGAAGGATCTGAAATATAATGATATAACATCGACACATGAAACACATCATGCATACATGTTAAATATGTGGATAAAGTAAGCCTATATGCCACTAACCCTTTCCTTCCTACTATTTCAAAAGGTCCCACAAATTGTGGAGACAATTTTTCTCCCTTCCCAAACCTTATGGAGCTCGTTTGGGGCCTTAATCTCAAAAACACCCTATGGCCCACTTCATAACTTCAATCAATCCTAAGCATTGACATAAGTCATTTTTTGATCTTGAGATTCCTTTAGCCTTCCCTTGATCATGGTCATTTGTTCTTCCATCTCTTCCACTAATTTTGGTCTTATTAATACCCACTCCTCTGGTCAATACCAGCTAAGAGAATTCTACAAGGCCTCCCATATAAAAACTCAAATGGTGCCATCTTGGTGGAACTCTAATAATTGTTATTGTAAGAAAATTCCACCAATGATAAAAAATCCTCTCATTTTTTTTGTTGATCCATCACATACACTCGTAGCATGTCCTCGAGGATTTGGTTGGTCCTCTTTGTTTGAACATAAGTATCGAGGTGATAATAAATGTTGAAGTTTAACTAGGTTCCTAAGGCTTCTTGGAAGCTGGTCTAAAACCTTCCTATAAATATTGCTCCCATATCTAATATGATCTTACTTGGAACTCCATGTAATCTCATAATTTCATCAATGAAAACTCTATCTATATTTGGTGCCTTAAACATAGTCTTAACTAGTATAAAATGGGCGCTCTTGGTCAATGTGTATACCACTATAAATATGGCATCACGTCTTCTTGTAGTCATTGGTAGTCCCATGATGAAATCCATTAATATAAATTCCCATTTGGACTTCGGTATATCATGGGATTTCAATAACCCTGTTGGATGTATGTGCTTAGCTTTTACTTATTGACACTCTAAACATCTCACTACAAAGTTTACAATGTCCTTCTTCATCCCCTTCCAAAATAAGAGTGGTTTTAGGTGTGCACTCATCTTCTTAACACCAGGGTTGTTCTATGTATAATGCTCGATGTGCTTGACTCAACATTAATTGGCATATATATTCATTTGATGACACATATATCCTCCCATGGAATCATAGTAGCCCATCACTATCTAGGGAGTACCATTCATAGTTTGGGATCATAATTTTATTCTCCCTCAAAATGTTACCAACCTCCTTGTACCAGGTGTCCTCAATTTGTAAATTGAGAAACTTCTCCCTAAGGTTTGTCTTTAAGAGAATCATCAAAAATATTTGAGGTATCCTACTTAAGCATCTCCCACCCTATTTATTATAACTTTTATGTAACTAATATCAAAATCATGTTCACTTATTAACTCTAACCACCAAGAAATTAAACTATCAAACGAGAACTGTAAACTCAAAACAAGAACTCTAGCTAAAAGAGCATGAAAAAACAACCCAAAAACGAAAAGTCTTGATGTTGCATCAACACCTCTTTTTTTAAGGATAAATTTTCAACAATTTTTAAAAATGGCAGTGAAAACAATTTTTTTTATGCAAAAAACCCGTGAAAACGAAAAGCGTTGATGTTGGAATAATGTATTTTCTTTTTTTTTTTTCCTTTTTTTGTTTATCGGGGTAAATTTTCAGCATTTTTTTAATCATGACATTAAAAATAAAATATCATGACTCTGAAAACCTTAAAATTCCAACGATTTTCAGGTATGGCATTAAAGATAAAATATCACGTCTCTAGAAAACATTAAAATTCTAACAATTTACAGACATGATATTCAAAATAAAATATAATGTCTCTGAAAAGCCTTAAAATTCCAACAATCTCCAACCATGGTGTTAAAGAAAAAATACTTATAATTGTTTTCAACTATAGCATTAAAGATAAAATATCATGACTTTGAAAAACTTTAAAATTTTGATAAATTTTCAACTATGGAATTAAAACCAAAGATCGTGACTACAAAAAACCTTAAGTTTTGAACATATTTCAACCATGACATTATGGAAAAAAATTACGACTAAAAAACTTTAAAAATGAACACTTGAATGAAAGAGTCATTATGTCAAGAGTAATTTTTTTTTAAATGCTAAAAATATAACGATTTTAAAATCTTAGCCTAAGACAACTTGACACATTGCAACAAAAATTTACAAATCAACCATCAAATTGACACGCAGTGTAGGCGAACTCTACGAATTGTAATGAAAACTTAAAGGCCAACTATGAAATTGACACACGGGGCATAATCAATCCATTATAATGAAAACTTTAAAATCAGCTATCAAATTGATCTATAATGGGATTTGGATGTTAGTCAAGATCGACATGGACCTTGTAGAAAAAAATTATATATATAATGTGAAAGAAAACAAAAATTAAAACGTTGAAAAAAATAAAAACAAAAACAAAAAACACAAAAAGTAAAAAAATATAATAAGTAAATAAAAATTATTTTAAAACATAAAAAAATTAAAAAACATGACCAAAGTAAAATCAAATATAAAAAAATATATAAAACAAGATAAAAAAATAAAACATAAAAAATGTGAAAAAATTAATATCAACTTATAAAAGATAAAATTTAAACAAACAAACAAAAACATTTTTCTTTGTAATGTAGAGGAACCCATTAGCCCGTTTGACACGTAACTACAAGTAAACCTCTTCCCCATAGCCTAGGTCACAATAGGGGGGATTTGAACCTGGGCCTTTTGAGGTTCAACGATTTCATTTTTCTCGGATTAACAATAACAATGAAATATAAAGCATTAACAATAATATCTATTAGGTATGCATAGCAATAATTAATAAATTTTTTTACAAATAATATTTAATAGGTATACATAAGCAATACATAAGCAATAATTAATAATATTTCAAATAACATTTAATAAGTATACATAAGCAATAATATTTACAAATAATATTTAATAAGTATACATAAGCAATACATAAGCAATAATTAATAATATTTACAAATTATATTTAAAAGGTATGCATAAGCAACAATTAATAATAAAAACAATAATATTATAAATATTAATATAGTTTAGGAAATACAATTAAATAAAACAAGTCCAATGAAAATAAAGATTTTTAAAAAACTTATAAACAATTAACTTAATCATAACAGAAATTTGGGTGTTAGTAATAAAATTAATAATAAACAATAAATTAAAAATAAAATTGCAATAATTAATAAATACATTTGTAATATAAGAATAGTAATAAAAAGTATTAATTAATAACTAACTAGGAATAAATGAGCATTAATTTTAACAACAACAAAGAGCAGTTAGAATAATTCTCACATTACTAATTAATCTATTAATTAAGATGATAATTAATAATAACAATTAAAATAAAAATAACAACTAGTAAATATATACAATAATATATTAACATAATATAGTATTGAAATTAAAAATTAAATTCTTAACAACATAGTAAATACTAGTATTAATAAAGATTAGAATAATCAAAATAAAATTTAAAATAAAATAAAATAAAATAAAATAAAATGAGTAAATTAAAGTGTCAGAAATCGGCCAGTTTGCTTTTGCACCTAGCCATTCTCATATTTATACCTAACATCTGCCTTCTTTTCTCCGCACAATTATCCTGATGATGAGTCTGGTTTTAGACTCGAAACGTCGATATAAAAATGATGAGCACTGTGGTAAATCCGAACTCTTCTCAGAAACCACCCCACAGTAATCTGCAATCCAAAATATGAAATAGTATTAAATATAACCACTTGATATGAAACATTGTTTTGACAAAGACGTGATGCAAGTTGGATCTTTGGAAAGAAGCTTCTAGGAATAAACATTGCAGCTCATTGATAATGATCTGCATCACTAAAACACTAGATGCCTACGACCGAGGCGAAGCCCATGGTTGATACCCAAAGGTACATTGGTTGATACCTAGTGCCTTGGCCCCATTTGAATGAATATTAAAAGAATCATTGGAGAATCTTGAAGGTGGGGTAGTTATAAGTGGCTGGTCTATGACATGTTTTTTGCATACCGATATTATTAAAGATAGATTATTCCTTTCATGACAAAGCCTTGGCCTACAAATTGTCATCCCTTGTGGGCAAGTAGGGAAAGCTTTAGGTAAAAATAATTCAAAAAAAATATTTTATCAAAAAATAATTAAAAATTATTATTATTAAACATAAATTATTCCTTTCATTACAAAGCCTTGGCTTATAAATTGTCATCGCATGACTTGATAATCTTAGGGTTAAAATTATTTAAAAGCTTTTATTTTATCAAAAACTTAACAAAAATATATTAAGCTGAAGCCATAACTTCTTGAAAATTGTCTTAACTAGGAAAGATTCTTAATATAATAATAAAGGGCCATTTTTTAATAATCATATATATAAAAGAGAGAGATTAATATGTAATATATAGTTTCTTTTCAAATAATATTTAATCAATAGTGAGCAAACCTTCACACGAGATAAAGTCTTTAGAAGAGGATTAGAAGGTTTATCCCTTTGCAAATGGTTAGGTTCTAGGGGGGAATAATATGTTTAATGATTTCTGAAAAGTGCTTTTTTATTTATCAAAAGTCTAAGTTGTTTAGGAAATTAGATTAATTGTGAGATAACATCATTTATAAATTAGAAAATTGTGGAGTTTTATTTTTTTAAATCTTTCTTTTTCTTCTTTTTTCTTTTTTTTTTCTTTCTTTTCTAAGTATCCATCAAAGCAAGCATCTTGGAAACAATCAATATCATCCCATAAGCTTGAAGCCAAGTAGCTCAAAGGCAGTGAAAAAACGATTTTTATAGTTTAGGGATTGGAGCAATGCCTATATGCATCTCCTAACTACTCTACCCACCTAGTGGCCCTCCAAAAGAATGTTGGGCTCTTCCTTGGAGATTTGTCACTCCTTAATAAAGATTTTAGCTCTCTCTAGAATTTTGAAAATACATGAAAAAAATGTGTCATACATGTTTTTTTCATGTATTTTCAATTTTTTTCAATGTGGGTATACTCGTAAATATGCAAAGTAGGTACTCATTCGATGTGGAATCTGATTATGCATCTAATGAGTGTCTACACTTAACATTTGAGTAAACCTATAAGGATTTAAGGATTTAAGAAAAATATACAATTAAAAAAAATAGTTTTCTTATTTTCCCTACAAAATATTTACCCTTAGGGATGACATCATCATCTTGAATCCTAGTGATTATTTTAATGTTAATTTTATTAGTACATTATTTGTTTTGAGGCCTATTTTTACCAAAAGATTCCCCTTATGGGCAAGAAGCATTTCTGAGGGCCGCAACAATTGCATAGGAGTTACAAAAAAATGCCAAAATACTTAAACTTAGAACCTAAGACTTGTGCTCTAATACTATCTCAAGTCAATATGTTTAAATCCCCAAATTATTTTTTGCATTAATGTAAGCATCATTATATATATGAAGAGGGTGTAACACCCTCCTCCCATATTTTCCCAAGTTACTGGCCTGCTAAGGTAAACAAGTGACAAAGAGTTACTATGATATGATTCGACCTCTTAGATCACCTTAAGGAAGTGGAACCAACATACCAACACTTTAAAAACCTTCCTTAGGTGCTACAGGACCCCGAGGAGCCAACCAACCACTCCACGGTCCAACCCTGAGTCAACTTATCTTTTTACTAAACTAGATCCCTAGTCACTCGAATGATAAGCCCTCCAAGCAACTAAAACCCTTTAGTCAATCCCATGACAATCCATCCATGTGACTGTGGTCTTTTTTAGGTAGTTTTGTGCTAGAGACCCCGGATTCTGAGCCACCTTTTCAGGGCTAGGACTCAAGCCTCTGCCCAGAACTACATGACACTTCCATAAATTATAAATAACAATGAAACAAGTCTAAAATTGCAAAAACTTGAATAAGGACTTGACCTAACCCCTAACAACCATGACATGCATTTCGTCAAACACATCATGAACATGTAATCTATAGGCCATAACAACATATATGAGCATAGGGGTCTCATACTTATCTGAGAATCGTTAAAAAGGACTAATGCCCTCTCATAATAGTTGCATTATCATATATTAGGTCACACATTCATCATTCATTCATTTACTAATCAAAACATGATGAGAACCATGACTAAGATCTACCATAAAACCATGCTTATAACTAGCAAAATCATAACAAAGAAAAACCATTAAAGTCACATAATAACAAGTACATTTACTCATAAAATGCAAGAGGAAAGGAGCTCTTATTAACATATGTCAAAGCCAACCAATTCAGGGACTTCCATGTACCACCTGACCATAGATTGGGTTGAACCAAATATTTCATTCAACCAATCACCCTCCTGTCATATACCAAGCATGAATATGAGACTGAAAAAAACAAACTAGGGCTTCCTCAAGCTTTACCATGTATCCCGCCAAGGGATTCCTAGACCCAAAACCCTCATATGTACATATTAGCTTTACCATGTATCTCGCTAAGGGATTCCTAGGTCAATCACTAAACATACACTACAAGTGTTACCGTAATCCCGCCATATACCGATCAAGGGATCAGTGGGCCTAAAAAAGAATGGATATCTTTGGATCTCTCCACCTAAACCATGAGGAGTTTGTCATCTCTACTCTCTAGGCTTTACCATGTATCCTGACATTACCGGTCAAGGGATTCCTAGGCCCAATGAGAGCATTCACAATTAGGATTTACCATGTATCCTGCGATTACCATTCAAGGGATTCCTAGGCCTTGTACTTTTTTTGAGACCACCCCACTTATTTTAGAAACCATTTGACAATCCATCTCAGCCAAGTAAAAGAAGCCCATCACAGCATTGTTATCCAAAAATGGCAAGGCAAGGTTGAAAACCACTCACACATGGTAAAACCCATTCCAATGACAACAAGAGAGCCATAGACACACATGCATATACCATGCATTCCAAAAATAACAAGGAAATCATACATACAACTCGATGTATGCAAGTAATCCCATTGTAGCCGCTTCATCCTGCGCTTCTTTGCTTGATCTTTGCTTCCATTTTTCTTTCTTGTCTTTTCTTTGCTTTCCTTCCTCCAATGCTAGAGTGCTCCAATAATAATATAAGTGTATGATAGTATGAGAGAGTAGAGAGAATAGAGAGAGAGCTCCAAAACTGAACTGACAAAAGGTTGTGAACTGATCCTCAGGAGCCTTTTTATTAGTCAGGCCTCTATTTTCTTCAATTTCCATTACTTTTCTTCATTTTCCTACTCACATGAAGCCTATGACATTTCACCTTCCTTTTCTCGTATTTTCCTTTGTTTTCATAAATAAAATGCCAATTAATGCCTCTTGCCTTTTCAAAGCCTTTGACATTTCTTTTGCCAATTTCCTCCTAGCCATAATAAATCAAATGAACACCCACTAGGATGCTTTTCCCACCATTCATCTTGGAATATGTGTCCCATGACCTTGATATTATATATTTTTTTATATGATATTTTTTAACCGGGGCTTTAACAGAACCCTCCCCCTTGAGGGAACACCATCCTCGATGTTCAATGACACCTATAAACCAGCAAACTGTTGAAAACAAAACACGCTTCCTATGGAGCTTTATAACATCGCTCGTTGTAGTAGTTATTGTTGGACACCTAATCCTCAATGGGTTAGTGTGGAAGCCGAACGGACAAAAAGGAGTCCAAGGGACCTTGGGATGTGAAACCCAAGAGTCACATAATGTACTATAAATGTATATCATTTGTGAATAAAAATTGTACTGCATGTTTTATCTTTCCTATTGCTCTTGATGTCCATGTGTGTTTAACAGTTACAATATCATCTTTCTGAAAACATGACAAACATACCGTTTACTAGAGCTTTATAACACAACCCATTATAGTATTTACAATAACAACCACATACACTTATGCACATTTGCTTCAACCAACAAATAACCATACTATCTATGGAGCTTTATAAATCCAACTCGATACAATATTTACAATGATTTACACATATGCACATTTGCTCTAACCAAAAAATAAAAGGATATGATGACTGTACCAATCAACAAGGGAATCTAGAGGCTCACACCTCCACCCTCAAGAGTAATACCAGGATTCACCTCCTTCCCAAGAATTCTAGAATGCACTGCCTAAATCAAAGTCTTCATCCAATTTCCAGTGCTACAATCTTGCACCACTTGTCCTCTCAGTGAACATTTACTGACTCATTGTTCGAGGTAACACTCCCAATGTGCATATGATCCCATCTAGCAATACTAATGAATAAAACAAATACATTCCCCGGTCTTCCCTTCTCTGCTACATAGTCCCTCGGAAAATCCAGTCACCCCTTTCCTTGCAATCACTCACCTTCCAAGTTCCCCAACATCCCCTATCGTGGGTTATCCATCCCTTGGCAAGGTTTCCTCACATCGGAAGCTCCAAAAGCCAACATATCCTTGCCTCAAAACCATCATACTAGTCATAACATGCTCATGGAAATCAATGGACACTATTGGGTGCTAGTGTCCCACAATGACCTTGCTCCTGAAGTGCTTTACCAACATATTGTTGCATGTTCCAATTTCTTTCACTGCTACTACTAACATTCTTGCAGCTAGTTCCAACTACCCAACCAGGAATTTTCCTGCTTTCGTGTACGAAACACATAATTTCCATTAGATTCAAAATAAATTTAAATCATACCTCATTGGTAGCTCCTCAATAAGGTACACTTGCAATTTTGTTCACTTCCTATCACAATATGTCAAACTAGTTGTTTGATAAAATCATCATGTATAAACATATCACATCCGGTTAGTTTAAAACACAACAATTGTAATCAAAATCATATATCACATGTAACCATCATAAATCAGAGTCATAGATCACATGCATAATTAAATATTTAAACAAAAATATTGATACTTATCCTTTAAATTATTCTTTGCTTCTACATTTATTCTTTGTCCTTTCCGAATACACACTAAATCAATTGCCACACCTGAAAAGCATCCAATAATTCTCTTCTCTTCAATCATGTACACATACACACAGTGTACACCACATGCGTAGACCCACAAATAATGTAAAACACCACAGAATACATACACCTACACCTAGTGTACCACACAACACATACACCTACACCCAGTGTAAAACACAATACATATTAATAGACATGGTGTACAACACGACACGTACACCTACACCTGGTGTACAACACAACACATCCACTTACACCCAGTGTACAACACAATACTCATACATACACATAGTACAACACAACGAATACACATGTCATGATACAACAATTACACAATACACATAAAATAGTACGACATGTGTACAACACAACGTATACGACGTGTACACAACCTCATGTACACAACACCACCTGCACAATGTGTACACAACACCACATGTACACACGCCACTTGCACAATGTGTACACATCGCCACATGTACACAACACCAACTGTACAACATGTACACAACACCACATGTACACAACATCTCCTATACAATGTGTACACAACACCACATGCACAACATGTACACAACACCACCTGCATGCAACACCACATGTACAACATGTAAACAACACCACATGTATAATCATGAACACAACACCATATGTACATAGCGTCACATGTACAACATGCACACAACACCATATGTACATAGCACCACATATAAAATGTGTACATAACATCATATGCACACAACATTGCATATCCAACATGTGCTCAAAACCATATGTATACAACATTGCATATCCAACATGTGCTTAATACCATATGTACACAACATCACATATCCAACATGTACACAACGTCGTATGTACACATCATAACTTATACAACACATACACAATACCATATGTACATGGCACTGCATATACAACATATACATAACACTAGTACTGCACATTTGGAGATCACACTGTCTCTACTAAGTAACATTGCTTCTAGTATTTCTCTGTTGTCCATACTTGTCCCATCATGTCGCAGATCACACTACATTCATTCAGTTGATGTTGTACCACCCTCCTCCCACATCTACCCAAGTGACCATGCCAACTAGGGTAAACATGAGACAAGAGGCTACTATGATTAGATTTGACCTCCTATGTGACCTTAAGGAAGTGGAATCAACGGAACCATTACACATAGTCATCCAAAATCAGCTTCAGAATCCTCAGGAGACATGTTAACAATTCAAACAACTTATCCCCGAGTCCCACTGATGTTCTGGATCTCTTAGGTCACAGTCGCTCTCATGCTAATGGGTAAGGGAGTGACTAGAGACCCAAATTGTCTCTCACAACCTTGCATGCCAGTGACCAGAGACCAAAATTTCTAGTTTTGTGCCAGTAACCCTGGGATTTAAGCCACTTTTTCAGGCCCAAAATGGAGTGATAGCTTGAAATTAGTAAAAGTACAGGGAAATAATGATGCAAAGGAAATAAGCTGAACAAGACTATAACCAGACCCCTACTAGCCGTGGTAGGCATTTCGTCAAATATATCATCAACATGTAACCTACAAGTGTAAACAACAAGATTAAGTGTAGGGATCACATACTTATCTGAGAATCATTATGAACCATTGTTCCCACATGCCATTTGTTGCATTATCATCTATTAGTTCATAGACACATTATCCATTCATATACAAGTAAAAACATGTTGAAAGCCATAAATAGCTGTTGTCATAAAATATACATATAATCAACATAATAATAATAGAAATACCATAAACATATCAGCCATCAAAATCCACATATACATCAGTACATTTACACATGAAAAACTAAGGGAATGGATTTCTCATTAATGAATGAAATGAACCAACTGGAGATGGTACTACCACGTTCCACCTGACCATAGATTGGCTGAGCCAAGTCTCTCTTCGGCCAATCACCCCGATGCCATATTCAAAGCATGAACATGGGACTCATAGAACACGTCACAAACACCAATCAACATGGATGCTACCAGAGTAATCTGCCTACACTGTGAGGAATTTGTGTGCCTCCTAGTCTCTCAGGCTTTACCACAATCCACAGTCTGATCTAGGGATCACTAGGCCCTACATCGAGACATACTCTCCAGGCATTACCGTGCATCCCATCATGGGACCACTAGGCCCAAAGGAGAGAAAATCCACCTCTCATCTTTCTCGTATATCCATCTATTCACCAGTAAGGATTTCTAGGCCCATCGAGGCACACAATCTGGATTTACCACAAGCCACAGTCTGGTTCAAGGGTTACTAGGCCAGTGGCTTCGTGATCCTTAGTCTAGTTGAGAGACCACTAAACCATGTGTTTGTCAATTTGGAGACCCACCCCACTCATCTGTGAATCCAATCTGGCCATCCCACATAAATCAAATGTGAGAACCCATCTCATCAAAGCTATCAAGAAATGGCAGGGATAGGCAGAAGTACTGTCACACCTAGCAAAACTCATGCCATGATAGAAGAGAACCACATGAAATCCCATGCATGCCAAATTTAGCAAGGAAAATACACGTGCAAGTTGATACCTGTAATGAAGCCTGTTGTAGCTGCTTGACCATGCCTTTCCCTACTTGATCTTTGCTTCCTCTTGCCTTCTTTGCCTTTCTTGCTCCAATGCCAAAGTGCTCCAAGAAACTCTAAGTGTCCAAGAGAGAGAGAGAGAGAGAGAATAATGAAAGAGCTCCAACACTGAACTGAAAAAGGTTACCAATTGATCCTCAGAAGCCTTTTTATGGATGAGGCCTCTATTTTCTTAATTTTCCATTTTTCTCCTGACATGCAACCTATGACCTTTCACCTCCTTTTTCACCTAATTTCCACTATTTCCATAAGTAATTGTGCCAAAAAATTCCATTTTTCCTTTCTAAAGCCTTATCCATTTCCTTTGCCAATTTTCTTAGCCATAAACAACCAAATGAACACCCCCTAGGATGCCTTGCCCAACATTCGACTTGGAATAAGTGTCCCATTGACTATGGTTATTGTTTTTAACTTTTATTACATGGAATTTTCACCAGGGCTGTTACAAAACCCTCCCCCATGGGGGACACCGTCCTTGGTGTTCAATCACACATATACCTCAACAACTTGTTGAAAGAAGACATACTTCTCTTGGTTCTTTATAACACAACTCGTTGTAGTATTTACAATGAAATATATGATTAAGAGAAAAACATCATGACAACATGACAACATACCGCATAGTGGAGCTTTATAACACAACTCATTACGGTATTTACAATGATCATCCTGATGAATTACCAACCCACATGACATCATAACATCATGATAACATAACCACATGATAGCAAGTAACATGAAAACATAATCATAATGACATGACACCCATACCACATAGTGGAGCTTTATAACATAGCTCATGGTGGTATTTACATCCATATACATATGTACATATAGCAACATCACCGAAATATATATTCCAAAACATATACCAAGTCATATACCAAAGCATATATCAAAACATATACTAAGCATGATACCTAAGCATATACCAAACCACCATAAAGCATATACCACACCACCATATCGAAGTTGCTTTGCCTCAAATGGAAAACAAAAAATGATACATAGCCTGCCTCTGATCCACCATATCCCATGTAGCTTCATCAAGCCCAAAGTGCTTCCATTACACTTTAACATGCTCTATTGCTTGGTTCCAAAGTGTGAGCACCTTTTTTTGCAATATATATTGAGGCTTCAGCTAGAATTCTTCGTCTGGTTACACCTACAATATAGACTAGTCAATCACATGATCAACATCCTTAACATAGTTCTTAAGCAAAGATACATGGAAAACATAATGGACTTTCATTGTCGTAGGTAGTGCAAGTCGATAGGCTACTGACCCAATCCTCTCAATGATACTAAAGGGTCCACAAAACTATGGTGCCAACTTGGCACATGATCAAATCCGCAAGGAGCTCTTCTTCAGTTTGATGCACAAGTACACATATTCCCCAACCTATAACTCCTTGAACAACTTGTTCCTATATGTGTAAATCTTCTGCATATCTCGTGCTGCCTTTAGACTCTTCTTGATCGCCTGCATTTCCTGTTCCATGTCTGCCAACATATTTGGTCCAATCAATACCCTGCTAAGTGGAACACTCCAACTAATGGGAGTGTTACAAATCCGTCCATACAATGCCTCAAAAGGACTCATCCTCAATGAATCCTAATAATCATTGTTGTATTCGAACTCTACCAAGGGGAAATACTCTTCCTACTTTCACTATTGATGCATCACATACATCCTCAACATGTCCTCCAATATCATGTTGACCCTCTCTGTCTGTCCATCTTTCTATAGATGATAATTTGTGCTGAAGGCCAAATTTGTGCCTAAACCTACAAATAACTCCTTCCAAAACTTGAAAGTGAAATTTGCATCCTTGTCTGACACAATCTTCTTTGGAACACCATGCAACCCGACCACAACTTTGATGAATACCTATCCTACATCGCTAGTTGAGAACGTAGACTTCACTGGAATGAAGTATGCAACCTTTGTTAACATGTCCACAATGACCATGATGGAATCATGTTGTTTCACTATCTAAGGAAACCCTATGATGAAATCCATGGAAATGACCTCCCATTTCCACTCTGGAATTGTGATCGGTTGTAGCAGTCCACTTGGATGTTTACACTCTACTTTCACTCGCTGATAATCGAAACAACTCGCCATAAACTCTACTACATCCCTCTTCAAATTTGGACAATAGTAAAATTTCTTCACCGTTGTCAGTGTCTGTTGATAACCTAGGTGTCTTGAATATGGTTTTTCATGACACTCCCTCAATATTACCTTCTTGAGCTCACTGTTATTCGTTACATATACCTAGTCTTGGAACTTGACCAATCCATCTGTTGTAAGACAATAATCCATACCCTGTGCACTTGCACCTGTACCTATACTGCCACCTGTACCTATACCACTACTTGTACCTATACCTATACTATCACCTGTACATGTACCTGTACTATCACATGTACCTAGATGCAACCTATACATAATCTCCATATACCTGACATCCTGCTGACCTGCCTACAAGATCTTATCCTCTAAGTCTATCCCCTAGGAGCTCAGAGTTGCCAAGTGATGTACCTGTACCCATCTACTAAGCGCATATACCACCCTGTTCTCTTTACCTTTGATGTACCTTATCTCAAAATCAAACTCACTAATCATGGCCAACCATCTAGCTTGCCTAGTGTTTAGATTCGACTCGTCAAATAAATACCTCAACCCAAAATGATCATTGATAAGTACAAACATCCTACCAAGAAGATAGTGTCTCCACATCTTCAATGCGTATGATCACTACTAACTCAAGATCATGTGTCGGGTATTTTTGCTCATGCTCATTTAGTTTTTGGGACTCATAACCTACCACTTGTCCATCCTGCATAAGGACTCCACTAAGTTCTCTCTTGCAAGCATCTGTGCATACCATAAACTCTTTTTCTGGATCTGCAATCTATAACACTAGTGCATGTGTCAACAATTGCTTGAGTTTCTCAAATTTAGCCTCACACTCCTCTGTCCATTCGAACTTCTTACCTTTCCTTTGCAATGATGTGATAAGATAAGAAATTTGCGAGAATTTCCTGATGAACCTCCTGTAATAGCCTGTCAGACCCATGAAAGATCTCATCTCATCCACACTCTTAGGAGCTACCTGTTGAGGTATAAAAGGTGTCTTTTTAACTCCTATTTATCCTACATTAATTATCAATCTAGGAACGATTTTCTATTTCAAGAGTGTACTCAGTCTGAGGCAGAAATTTAACCCGAGAGTAATGTTTTCTAATTTGCAGTATAGTGCTTTGAATACAAGAGTAAACAAATGCTTAAAATAAAACCTACTTGCAATTAAAAGAAACTCAATGCTCTGGAACTAAATCATTCACTCAAGAAATTATCAGCGATTATCAGTCAAGGATGCAGTAGAAATAACTCTTTCCTTTATCAACTGATGTAAATTAAAACAAGATCCTCAATCTGAGAACTTAGACAGTAATAGCCAATGTCCTTTACAATTGTTGATCTTACACTCCACATTAAAGAAACTGATTAGAAATGACAACTGAATTAAATTAATAATGTTGCTAATAGAAATGGAATAAACACGCTCACTGCAATAATACTCTAAAGGGAAAAACCAAATATTTGCAGGGAAGGAATGAAAAACAAAGCTAATTAGTAGAATTGAACAGCTATGTTATTCAATAGAAATGAACAACAATCTTATTTAATAGAAACAAACAACAATCTGCAATGAACAACAAAGTCAGTTTAATGGAATGAACAACAAAGCTTTATAATTGAAATGAATAGCATAACAATATAGTTTCTCAAGATAATAATCTTATTATGATGAAAAGGAACGACAACGTGATTCGATTACAACGTATACAATAAAAAAATTCATAAATTCTTGAAACAGGAAACAGTAAGAAATGCGATTCAAATAAACTGAATTCAAACCAAACCATCACATGACTACGATTGAAAGCAATGGTATAGATAGCAAGTGGATCCACTAGGGTCGAGCCTTTAGCCGCTAGTGAAGCACCACTGAACTACTTCAGTATAAACGAATGGAACTGTAGGTTTTAACCCCATACAGAAATTACCTGCATACCAATTCTAAAACACAGAAAATAAACATTGCGAGAGCATAACACATAAAACACATATACACATATATTTCCCCTGGATCCCAAAACCCGGACTACCAGCTTGATTTTTCATTATGTTCCTTTATATGTTATATTACATATTTATACATGCCGAAGCATCCAATACCATGGACTGAAAACCATTGTGTCCAAAAAACATGTGAAAAAATCATGCACAAAACCATAGGTGGGTCCGCCCAACCTAACATAGGGTCCAAAACCAAAATTTTCTGGGGCGCTGCCCTAACCCCCCATAAAGTGGGGTTACGGGTACACCTCAAACCCCTTGTGACCCCCCCGCCCCACTACACAATCGACGCAACGAAGGGGGGCTCCGCCCCCACTCCAACCCCTCGGTTAACTACATGGGCTAGTCATGGAAAGAATATAACACAATCCAACAGGAACAACAACCAACTTATGTATTAATCATATGAAAATGTTACAAGCAATCGTACTCTGTTTTAATCAATGAGATTCGATAATCAAAGTAGAAATACAACAACAAGTTCTGAATAACGATAATTGATTCCCCATCTTTACAAGCGTTGTCCCTTTTATAATGGACATGTGGATAAAACAAGGAATAACAGATAGACTGTAAAACAACGATCCCTCAGGATCAAGAGATCCTGAGGGATACGCTCCATCTTCTAACTCTAGTCAATCCCTTTGTCTTCTTGCGCTAATGCTGCGATTTTCCATCCTTATCCTTAACTTTGTGCTCCAAGATTGATTCGGTTGTCTAGATACGACTTCCTGGTAAAGGAACAACAGTTACTCTGTTTTGTCTTTTCCTCAAGAATGGTAGTTTTTCGTTTCTTCTATTTCCTACATGGAAAAGGACAATAATTAACTAATTCACAATAATCAATAACCCCTTAGTTCTTGCTATAATTATTTGATATATTGCCATCTTAGAATATAAAAGAGTTATGATTTAAAGAAAAATATAAGGAAATAAATGGAAAATCCATACCTTTTCCATAGCTCAACACACCCACCTGCTTATCCTTTTTCATGCCTTCATGAAAACCATGTAATTTGCATTCAAAGCAGTCAAAGAATAGGCTGGAGAGGGATTGTCATGAAGTGGTCTAAAACCATGATTTGTAGCTAAAACTTCAAAGATGGACCCTGTCTGGGTGGCCATATTGCTGGAGGATAGTGCCTCTGTTTGAACATCTTTATCGCAGACATATGCATTTTCTATTTGGGCAGTTGCGTCTATAATAGCTGCATGTTGCTCCTTACCATGTCGAATGTGTATGGGCTTGGTTTGAGTCTTCGTGGCCTTTGTATCATGGGGTTCACTTTGTATGGCTACATCCACTTTTTTCGAGGCTCTTCTTGAGATTTTCCCCCTTTTTAGTGCCCTTATCTTTCGTCTAAGTTGTTTCACTAAATTTTGTAGTTTTTGCAGTTCCTTTCGCAGCATCTTAGTTTCACTTTTCTTATTCTTCTTAGGAGGAACAACTATTTCCCTAACTATCTCTATTCTTTCTAGGCTCGATTGTTCAGTTGGATTTTGCTCTTCAAGGGTTGTGCCTTTGCCCTAGCTGATTTCCATATCCTCTGTTTAGAGCATCTCTTTAGTGTTTACATTCTATGGACTAGGTTCCTCTAAAGGGGTAACCCTAATTTGGTCTGCCACTTCCTGAGTGACTTCTGCTTCTGCTTCTTCCTCCTCATGTTCTTCCGATGTATTCTTGCTGTAGGCATAGCGTTCTTGCGATTGTGCTACCTCATTATTTACGTTCTCTGATGTATTATTGTTGTGGGCAGCGTATTCTTGTGATTTCTTTGTCTCAATGTTGAGGTTGAGCAGACTTTGGGGCTGAATATACTCACTCATATTAGCCAAAATTTGGGCCAATTTGTCCCCCTGCAATGGGTTTTGAGGTGGACTTGCGCTAGGGTTTAAAGGAAGTTCAGTTCCCTCCCTCTCTTCTTCACTGGTGTGTTTAGTTTCTTCCTCCAATTCTAACTCTTGGTTATTTCTTCCTATGGGTTGTGAAGGTTGCTCGTTTTCAGAACTGGGTATTTCTAGGGGTTGGTTGTTGCTACCCTGGAGATTCTCAAACATTCCCCTGCCCATTCTTAATCTGGAGGAGTGTCTACATTTCAGAGGCCTGCTTGCTGTGTTGGCGGTTCTTTTTCTATTTGGGGCTGGTAAGGCTAGTCCCCCTTCTATGGAAAACACCAATTCTTCCCAACTGGTCTGTTGTTGAGCAAGGCTATAACTTACTATTAATCGAATTAAGCAATGGTGGCTCACTACAGTATCTATATGGCGGGATTTCTTTATGCTCCTAGTAGCCTCATGAAACAAAAAATTTAAGTATGCAGGCAAATTCACATCACATTTCTGTTTTAATACTGCTAGTAATTTGAGGTGGCGTGGTCTTACCACATCCTTTCTTCCATCGCATGTGATGTAGTACTGCACTACTCTAGCTAATTCTTTCCATGGTTCTCCTAGAGTTGTAGGCTGGACTCTTTTTCCCTTGACAATCAGGTTCTGTCCCTCATCCTGAAAGATGGCCATGACTTCTTGAAGTCTCAGTTTTTATGGGTCCCACTACTGGTAGTCCAGATACCTCAGCAATTACTACATCTGTCACTGTTATTTGTCTTCCTCTTACTACAGAATGATCCTCCTGCAAATTTTGTAAGAATTCAACATCCACTGTTTCATTCGGTTGCTGCAACCGTGTAAAATATGCTACCCATCCGGCCCTTTCTAGGATTTCTCGGGCTACGTCGGAAACAGTTAGTGTCTACGGTTCACTACGTATTGATCACCCTCCCATGTTGTTTAGATTCTGCACATTGTTAGCATAGCACTGTAATACACAGAGTTCTCAATAGAACAGCGTGGCACTACAATATAGAGTTCATAATAGAACAACAAACTTGCACATCAGATATTACTTTTTTATCATAGATACCATTAAACTTGCTATTATAGGATATGTTGCAGCCTAGTACAATCAAATCAAAGACTGACATGTATGCAGGAGTATTTTGGAAGTCACCCGCGCCCCCCTGAAGTATGATAGGTCATCCTCGACCGATTTAAATGGAGGAGCAACGTACTAGATGGTAATAGTACAGTATAAAAAAGGAAAGGTGTACATATTCATGACAAGATCACAAAAAGTATCGGGTTGCTGAAATCAAGGCCTATGATGAAAGTCGTGAATAGATATGGAGATGCTATAGAGTGATGCGAAAAGGGGAAGAGGACAACTGATGTAGGTGAAATGCTTATGCGGTCATTATTCCACTTTAAACCATTATGATTGAATTTTTTTAAATGTTATTCATGCATAAAAGGTTCAAAAAGGAATTTGGGAACATAACCTCTTTTGAAATAAATATAAAGAAATAAGAAAAAGGTTTATACTTACTATTGGTGTTGAAAAATATGACTCCAATACCATCAGCAGAGCTCTATTGCCCACAGGTGTTTATAACCTTGAAAAAGTTGCTTTTCCACCCTGGAACCATAATCCTTTATGTATGCCTAGGAAAGTGCTTTGTGATGTCAGAATGGAGGCCATTGTGCTGGCATGGTAACCAGTTGAATCATAATGCCACTCACCAGGAAGGAGTGAAAGGTGGGCAGGTCGGCTCGTGGTGAGACCTCCTATTCCAAGGACTTTTTATTTTTCTGATGTGCCCATTGGATCATATCCCTAGTGTGGTGGCCATAGTGGGAATGCCACTTCACTGCTTCCTTATGATCATGGCAGGTTGGCTCTTGATGTGACCCCCTATCCTCCATCTGACAAATCATAGAATTGTTAGTAATCATATAGATATATCTTTTCTTTTCATATAGCACTTCCTGTTTATATAGAGATGGTGGCTCAAGAATCCTTAAGAGTAGCGATGGTGGAAGAAGTCTGAACATCTCAATAGAGGAAAATATGCCCTTATTCTTATTCAGTAATAATAGTCAAAGAGAATTGTGAGAAGTAGGGAAGAACCAGCATGATAAAAATAATCAATCAGATTAAGTTTTAGTGAAAATAAAGGCAACAAAGTGATATAGATAGTTGTGTCCTTTCCTTTTTCTTATCAATACAGAGCAATCTCTTTAAGGATAACAATTTTTCTTTAATTTGCTTATTTCGGTAACCTCTAATTTTTGTGTCCTTGCATAAATTTGTATCTTTGCCTTGAAAGAATCATGAAGAGTGAAACATTATTCACAAAACTCTCAAAAAAATGTTGTTCTTTAAGAGAAACAATGAAAAATGCACTCAAAAAGTGTTGTTCCTTAGGTGGAACAACTGTTGTTCCTTAAGAGGAACCGCAAAAAGAACATCTTCACACAAAACTGGGGTTCCTTTAAGAGGAATGGCAAAAAAAAAAAAAATTACACGGGAAACTGTTGTTCCTTAAGAGGAACAACAACTATTCCTTAAGCGGAACAGCAAGAAAAAACAAGCGCAAGCTAAAGTGCTGATCCTTTGGCGGAACAACATAAAAACACTCCAAATCAAAACTGTTATCCCTTTAGAAGGAACGATAGAAAGTGTAAAAAAATGGCAAAACTGTTGTTCCTTTTCAAAGGAATAGTAGTTGTTCCTTAAGAGGAACAACACAAATGTAAGCAAGTGATACTGTTGTTCCTTAAATGGAACGGTTGTTGTTCCTTAAAAGGAACAACAACTTTTCCTTAAATAGAACAGTTAAAGAATACACGCGGATTGTTGTTCCTTAAGAGGAACAAAAAATGTAAAAGAACACAAGGCTATTGTTCCTTAAGAGGAATAGCAGAAAATGAAATCACACAAAAATGTTGTTCCTTAAGAGGAACGACTGTTGTTCCTTAAGAGGAATAACAGTTGTTCCTTAAGAGGAACAACGAAAGTAAAAGCACGTAGAAGTGTTGTTCCTTAAGAGGAACGGTTGATGTTCCTTAAGAGGAACAACAACTGTTCTTTAAGAGGAACGGTTGATGTTCCTTAAGAGGAACAACAACTGTTCTTTAAGAGGAACAACAAAAATATAATCACGCATAAGTGATGTTCCTTAAGAGGAACAACAAAAATAATTAGACGCAAAAGTCTTATTCCTTTAAGAGGAACAACAAAAATAAAAGCGTAGAAGTGTTGTTCCTTAAGAGGAACGGTTGTTGTTCCTTTAAGAGGAACAACAACTATTCCTTAAGAGGAACAACAAAAATACAAACGTCAAACTGGACATGCGAAAATGTTGTTCCTTAAGAGGAACGGTTTCTGTTCCTCAAGAGGAACAACAAACAAATATAAACACGCAAGATTGTTGTTCCTTAAGAGGAACAGCATGAAAATAAAAGCACGCAAGATTGTTGTTCCTTAAGAGGAATGGTTGTTGTTCCTTAAGAGGAACAGCATGAAAAATAAAATAAAATAAAAGCCTTCTGTTGTTCCTTAAATGGAATAGCAGTAAAAATCTGTACAAAAAAACAATTTATCCAAGAAAAATTAAAGAGAAAAGCTTACGTACAAAATTCAGAAACAAAGGAATTGTTCAGTGAATTAATGTTGAGGAGGGGTTGCCTTCCTCAGCAAGAATATGCATAGTGGAATCTTCTCATAATTGTTGGTAAAAGGATTCTCGAGTAAGCGGTTTGTGGTAAAGTTGCACTCGATGACTGTTTGCCTTGAAAGAATTCCCAAATCCATGAATGGTAGTTAATGTAATGGTGCCATTGTCATGCACTTTTTGTATCTCATAAGGTCCAAGCCATCGTGTCTGGAGTTTACCAGGGAAATCCTGAAACCTGGAATCGTATAGGAGTGCCCAATCTCCTTCGTGGAAGATTTTATTTTTAATCAGGGCGTCATGCCATTTTTCTCTCTGCTGTTGAATTAATGCAGTGCGTTGCAGAGCTGAGAGTCTGATTTCATCTAACTCATTGATTTTTTGTAATCTATTAGTCTAGGCCTCATTTAAATTGAAACCCACCTCCTGCGTTGTTCTTAATGTTTGAATTTCAAATTCGATTGGGAATATGGGTTCTTTTCCAAATACTAATTGATATGGTGAATACTTGGTGGTGTTTCTCCACATTGTTCGGTATGCCCACAAGGCTTCTGGAAATATTGAATCCCAATCACGTATGTGTGATGCAACTGTTTTTGTCAGTATTGCCTCAATTACCTTATTAGTGCTTTCTACTTGGCCATTTGCCTGTGGGTAGTATGGGGTTGTAATTTTGTGCCGAATGTGGTAATTTTTTAATGTTGCAGTGATTTTATTACCTACAAATTGCATTCCCCCATCTATAATTATCTCCCTCAGGAGGCCATATCACACAAATAATTGAAAAAGAAAATGTATTACAGAATCCTCTGTGGCTCTTCACAGTGCCTCTGCTTCAACCCATTTGATAATATACTCTATTGCAACTAGTATGTACATTTTCTGATTTGATGATGGGTTAATAGGACCAATAAAATCGAGCGCCCATCGCTCAAATGGCTCAATTACTAACTGCGGGTTCAGAGGCATTTCATTAGATTGTCTAGGGCGTCCTGCCCTCTGGCAACTATCATAGTCTTGTACAAACTTTTTAGCATCTTTAAAAATTGTGGGCCAATAAGAGCCTGTTTGTAAAACCTTGTGACCGGTCCTACGGTCTACAAAATGTCCACCACACGGCTCATCGTGGCATGCTTTCAAAATGTCAAATATTTCATCTTCTCGGATGCATCTTCTGATGTGAATATCTGCCCCCGTATGAAATAAGTAGCCCCCAATCCAATAGAATCGTGTACTGCGCTACACTATCTGTTTTCGTTCATTGGTCGTTAGATTCTTGGGTAATTTACCTACTGCTAAATAATTTGCAACATCAACATGCCATGGTGTTCTGGCAGTAATAACAAACAAATTTTCATCTGGAAATTGATCTTCGACTGTTGTTGCATCCGCTGGTTTTGGCATTCGTGAGAGAAAATCAGCTACAGGATTCTCTTTTCCAGGTCGATCCTTTATTATGATGTCAAATTCCTGCAATAGAATCAACCATCTTGTTACTCTACCATTTGTGACAAGTTTATTTGCTAAATATTTTATGGCAGAGTGATCTGTATATAAAAATATAGGATACCCAGTTATATAATGTCTAAATTTATTTACAACATGTATTACGGCTAAAAATTCCTTTTTAGTCACAGTATAATTTAATTCAGCAGGAGATAGATTCTTGCTAATATAATAAATTTCATATGGTTTTTTATCTTCTTCCTGCCCAAGAATTGCTCCGATTATTGTGTTTGAAGCATCAGATGAAATTTGGAATGGCAGATCCCAATTTCGGCCCCTTAGCACTGGGGTTGTTGATACAATCTTTTTCAGATCCTCAAAAGTGCGGTCACACTTATTTGTCCAAATGAAATCAAAATTCCCTATTAGTGTGTATAAAGGTGCAACTATTTGAGAAAAATGTTCTATGAGTCTTCTATAATAACCAGAAAATCCTAGAAAATTGCGTACCTCTATTTGTGTGGTAGGAGTAGGTATTAACAAAATTATCTGAATTTTAGCCAGATCTACTTGTATTCCAGCTGCTGAGATATAATGACCTAAGATGAGTCCCTCGGTCATCATCATATGACACTTTTCATGGCTCAAGCAAAGCCTAGTGGTAATACATCTTTGCAACACCTTTTCCAATGTTTCTAATGCTGGCTCAAAATCATCTCCATAAGGTGTGAAATCATCCATATATACTTCGAGCCGTTCATTTATTAAATCTGAAAAAATTGCTGAGGATGGCCCTCTGAAATGTGGCAAGAGCATTGCATAACCCAAAGGGTAAGACTCTGTAAGCAAATGTTCCCCAAGGATAGGTAAAAGTGGTTTTATCCTGATCTTCAGGGGCAATCTAAATCTGATTGTATCCACTGAAGCCATCTAGGAAAGAAAATAATTTCTTTCCTGCTAATGTGTCTTATACCTAATCAATGAATGGAAGGGGGAAGTGGTATTTCTAGGTTGCTTTGTTCAATTCTCTATAGTCTACACATATCTGCCACTTTCCATTCTTCTTTGGCACCACTACTAGTGGAGAGACCCACGTGTTGTCAGATATTGGGTAAATGAAGTTTACATCTAGAAGTTTTTGTAATTCAGCTTTCACAATATCTTTAAGATGAGGTTTTAATCTATATTGGGGTTGACGAACGGGTCTAGCATCCTTTTTGGTGTAAATGTGATGCATACACAACTGGGGATCAATTCCTTTCATGTCGGGATAATCCCATGCAAAAGCTTCCTTATATTTTCTCAGAAGTTGGAACAACTTTTCTTCTTGTTTAGCAGTCAGGTTTTTGTTAATGTTCAACATTTTTCTTGTCTCAATCTCTATGGTTTTGCTATTGTAAGCAGAGGTGGTAGGTATTGATTGATCATGAGTGTCTTTCAAGGGATCTTCTTCTATTTCATTATCAAATTCTGCCTCAATCATGTAGCATTGCAAATGGGATGTGGTTTCTAGTTGGTTAATGAAACTGTTAATGATGTCGTCCTCTATTTGGTCTTTAAATTCGAGGGAATTTTCTATGGTTAATGGTGATCTAATGTTTTTTGTCAGGTATGATATAGGTTGTTTCTTTGTTTTGATTATTGTTAAGCTTGGATGGGCTGGAGGGTATAAAGCTAAATTCTTGACATTACTTCCTCTAGCTATGGTCATGTTGCCTTGTTGGTAGCCAATGTAAGCATCAGCAGTTTCCAGCCAAGGTCTACCTAAAATTAAAGGATGTCCATCTAGTTAGTTTTTAGGATTAATAATCGGAAAGTCTGCAGGGTATTCCCAAGAATCTACAGATACCATTACATCATGTAGTGTACCTTCTGGTCTGACTACCGATCGGTCAGCCAACTCCAATAAGGTTGTGGTTGGGTCTAATGATGTAATTCCAAGCTTTTGACAAGTCGTGGTTGTTAGAATATTGATTGCGGCTCCTAAATCAACTAAGGCATTTGGGAAGGAGCATCCATTGATTTGCACCGTAACTATAGGATTCCCTGGGTCCTCATATTTTACAGGTGCTTTTCTTCCTGATAGTAAGTCAGATAGGGTGCCAAGTACTTGGACAGTTGGGTTAGTTGTTATTCTCCTCTTTGGATTTTTTATACATAACCCTTTGATGGTTTTTGCGTAAATTGGGATATCTTGGATAGCTTGGAGGAGTGGAATTTTTATACACAAATTTTTTAGTTCTCCCAGAAGATCAAAATCAGGATGTTCTATTGGGCGAGGTATGATTAGTCATTCTGGGAATGGAGGAGAAGAGGTGGTTGCTTGTTCATGAATTTGTTGTCTAACCACGTTCTCTTCTTATAGTGTTTGTTCTAACGGTAACAAATTTTCAACTTGAGCATTTTTGTCTCCCTTTGTTTCTATTATGCGCCTATACCTTAATTGAATGTCGTTGCACTCCCTTAACTCGGTTTCTAGTTCTGGTCCTTCAATTATTTGAATAGATTGAACTGGTCTATTGTTGGGGTTCGAGTTGGGTTGGGCTGGGAGTTGCAGTCTTAAGTTGGTCTGGGGATTTTGTTGTAATGTATAAGGTGCTGGTAGTGTAGGTTGAGGGAGAAGAATCATTCCATCTGGCTGATTCATTGGTCTTTGCCAGTTCGACTGCCAGGTTTGACTCTGTGAGATGGAGGGTGACCATTGTGTTGGATATGCATTGTTTTGCCAAAAATGGTGGACAGTAAGGAAAGTTCGGCCAATTGGTTTGGTTTTTTGATTTGGCCGTGATGATATGGGAAATAGCTACTGCGACTAGATGGGGAAAGGTGGCTAATTCTGCGACATTCCATTATATTGTTGAGCATTATACTGAGGAGACTAAAAAGAAGAGGATGGATCAACGGGCATACCTATTTGTCATTGCTGCCACTGGCGGCACTTAGTAAGTAAACCGGTTCTGTTTCTTCTTCTACCTCTTTATAGACTGCCTTTAATCCCGAAAGTGAGGGGCAGCTTTCTATGGAGTGATATTTCATGCAAATGGTGCAGAATTGGACTGTATCTAGCAGGCACTCTTTATGGTTGTGTTTCTTTCTGCATCTAGGGCAGAATATTGCCAAATTTTGCTCTGATTCTGCTTGCTTTTGTTTAGCTTGCATGATATCGAACTGCGTTTTCAGAGTCCCTAGAATATCATTTTTGAAATATTCTAGTATATTGCCGATTTCTGCATAGGTTATACCTCCACCAGAGATCTTGTTATCCCTTGTGATCATGTCACGTTCTACTGGTTTTAGTCTTGTGCTGCCTCTCGAACTCCTGATACATAAATCAATGATGTCAGCGAAATTTTCTTGATATATGTCACCTTTGTCCATAATGTTTAATGTTTCAACCCATTGTTCTTTCATCCCTTTAATTAGTGTAGTTTTTAACACCTTGTCATGCAGGGGTAAAGATGCATAAGGAGTTCTCTGGAGGTTGTATTGAAAGCGTTCTACATATTCATCCAATGTTTCATTAGGTCTTGCTGTCATATGAAATATTTCATCCTTTAATTCCCTAGACCTACAATAATCCTGATATTTCTTTAGAAAACCAGCTTTCATCTGATCCCAGTCATTTATAACACAAGCACCTAACACCATAAACCATCGTAAAGCTGCTCCTTTCAATGCGGAGGGAAATAGTTTTAGTTTTTGGGGATCAGTGGTATAGTCATACCCCCGGCATAATATATCGAATTCAAATAGGAATGTATCTGGATCTTCCGATGTTAGGCCATGAAATGTAGGAATATCCTGGAGGGGAATGGCCTTCATAGGTGCATTAACTGCAGTGTCCACAATGGGATAATGCATTGTGGAAGTTTGAGGTGTTTTCTGGTTCTGGGCCATTTGATCAAATATGTGCTAATATCCTTCTGGGATCTCTAGGGAGTTATTCCAAGGCTAACTAGAAGGAGTAGGAATGACCTCGGCAGCACTTCCTTGGTATGGGATAATGAGCAGTCCTTGCTGAACTATTATCTGGGGGGATCTTGGTTCTTCAGGTTCTTCTGCTTTGTTTTGGATGATCTTGGCAGCACTCCCCTTATCTAGGCTACTGAGTGTTTGAACTATTTCGAGAGGGGATTTTAGCTCTCCTGTTTCCCGTGTTTCTCCCCATCCTTCACGAAGATTACTAGAGTTCCCTTCTTGTAAAGAAATTGGGCGAAAATTCTCAACTTCTTGAAAATCTTGCTCAATCTCTTCTGTTTTGTTGTGCACCTTAGCAAAGGCTACAGATGGTGAACATGTGGCCTAAAGGGAGCCAGTAGGTTGTCTAGAAGCAACTTTTCTAGGGCCTACTGATGGCTGAGATTCGGCTTGTTTAATGATATCGTCTATGAAGGTAGATCAACCAAGGGTCACCGGTCCCTTAGCTTTGCCAGGTTTGGGTAGCAGTTTTGGATTCTTTTCAAGTTTTTTCTACTTAGTCATACACACAACTCAAATGTTTATTTCTACCCAAAATAATTAACCAATCTGCTGGAAAGTGGGCGGGGGAGTAGGGCTGTTACATGCTCCGTATGCAGGTTCTTACCTTCCGTTTTTAATACCCAATTCTCTCCTAGTAGGCACTCATCAGATGCACACTACTCTATGAAAGAAAATAAAAATGGCTACACTCTCCCCGGCAGCGGTGCCAAAATGTTGAGGTATAAAAGGTGTCTTTTTAACTCCTATTATCAATCTAGGAATGATTTTCTATTTCAAGAGTGTACTTAGTCTGAGGCGACAATTTAACCCAAGAGTAATGTTTTCTAATTTGCAGTACAGTGCTTTGAATACAAGAGTAAACGGATGCTTGAAATAAAACGTACTTGCAATTAAAAGAAACTCAATGCTCTAAAACTAAATCATTCACTCAGGAAATTATCAGCAATTATCAGTCAGGGATGCGGTAGAAATAAATATTTCCTTTATCAACTGATGTAAATGAAAACAAGATCCTCAATATGAGAACTTAGACAGTAATAGCCAATGTCCTTTACATTTTTTGATATTACACTCGACACTAAAGCAATTGATTATAAATGACAACTAAATTAAATTAATAATGTTGCTAATAGAAATGGAATAAACACGCTCACTACAATAATACTCTAAAGGGAAAAACCAAATATTTGTAGCAAAGGAATGAACAGCAAAGCTAATTAGTAGAAATGAACATATGTGTTATTCAATGGAAATGAACAACAATCTTATTTAATAGAAACAAACAACAATCTGCAATGAACAGCGAAGTCAGTTTACTGGAATGAACAACAAAGCCTTATAATTGAAATGAACAGCATAAGAATATAGTTTCTCAAGATAATAATCTTATTATTATGAAAAGGAACGACAACATGATTCGATTACAACATATACAATAAAACAATTCATAAATTCTTGAAACAGAAAACAATAATCAATGTGATTCAAATAAACTGAATTCAAACCAAACTATCACACGACTGTGATTAAAAGTAATGGTACAGATAGCAAGTAGATCCACCAAGGTCGGGCCCTTAGCCGCTAGTGAAGCATCGCTGAACTACTTCAGTATAAATGAATGGAACAGCAACCGACTTATGTATTAATCATATGAAAACGTTACAGGCAATCGTACTCTGTTTTAATCAATGAGAGTTGATAATCAAAGTAGAAATACAATAGTGAGTTCTGAATAACGATAATTGATTCCCCATATTTCTAACCGTTGTCCCTTTTATAATGGATAGGCGCATAAAACAAGGAATAACAGATAGACTGTAAAACAACGATCCCTCGGGATCAAGAGATCCTGAGGGATACGCTCCATCTTCTAACTCTAGTCAATCCCTTTGTCTTCTTATGTTGATGCTGCGATTTTCCATCCTTATCCTTAACTGTGCACTCCGATCTTAATCTGCTTGTCTGGATACGACTTCCTGATAAAGGAACAACAATTACTCTGTTTTGTCTTTTCCTTCAAAATGGTAGTTTTCCGTTTCTTCTATTTCCTACATGGAAAAAGACAATAATTAACTAATTTGCAATAATCAATAACTCCTTAGTTCTTGCTATAATTCTTTGATATATTACCATCTTAGAATATAAAAGAGTTACAATTTAAAGAAAAAGATAAAGAAATAAATGGAAAATTCATACCTTTTCCATAGCTCAACACTACCCACTCAATGATGGCCCTTATCTTCTCTGGATCTACTACAATTCCCTCCTTGTAGATAACATGTCCCAATTATTGTACCTCAGTCTGAAATAAAATACACTTGTCGAGAATAGCATACAACTGATGCTCCCTCAATAACCTCAACACTGCTGCTAAATTCTTTACATGCTCTTCCTCTTTTTTAGAATATACCATTATATCATCAATGAACACAATAACAAAATTATCCAAATATGGACGCAACACATAATTCATCAAGCACATGAATGTAGCTGGAGCATTAGTTAAGCCAAATGGAATAAGAACAAACTCATATTGCTCATACCTGGTCCTAAACTCAGTATTGTAAATGTCTTCATCTTTGATGTGTACCTGATGGTATCTGAATCTCAAGTCAATCTTAGAGAACATTGTTTCTCCCTTCAATTGATAAAACAAGTCATCAATCCTTAGCAAAGGGTACCTGTTCTTGATAGTCACTTTCTTCAATTGTCATCAATGCATAATTTGAGAGTACCATCATTCTTCTTCACGAACCATATCGATGCGCCCCAAGGTGATAAACTTGGCCTAATGTATCCCTTGTCCAAACTTTCCTTCAACTATATCTTTAACTCAACCAACTCAGGTGTAATCATCCTATAAGGTGCTTTTGATGCTAGAGGTGCCCATGACACTAACTCAATAGAAAATTCTACCTCCCTGTGAGGTGTAAACTCTGTATTGTCCTTAGGAAATACATCATGAAACTGTTTCAAAACTGGGTACTTGTTCAACACATCTACATCCTCAAGCTCCTTACCCTTATCACTATAAATGTGTACTACAAATAGCTTGCACCCTTTCCTATGGCTACACTTTGCTTGCATAATTGTCACCATCCTAACTGATGTGGATTTCTTCTTACCCTATAAGACTCTTGGTTCCTTATTATCCCCATTATCATCAACACACTCAATGGCTTTGTCATAGCAGTCTACCTTGGTTCTATGAATATGCAACCAATCCATGCCCAACAATATATTGTATGATCCCAACAGAAATACATTCAAATGTGCTATGGTAGGCATACCATTCAAATCAAATGCACAATCTCTTACCCAATGATGAAATCACTTCTTTGTACCTGTAGTCAACTGCACTAACCAAGACTCTGCATGCAATTCCTTAGTCAAACCACAATTATCCACCAAGCCACGACTAACATAGCTATAATTAGATCCAGGGTAAATCAAAATAGAAATAACTTGATCACAAACCTTACCGTCCATCTCAATGATAGATGCTTGATGTTCTGCCGTCCTGTTGTCCACTGTTGCATAGATACATGGAATACTCTAACCAACATCCTCAGCAGTCTGCACCTCATGTGCATTGTATGTCTTAGGCCTACCACCCTGATGTTAAGAACAATCTCTCCTAAGGTTCTCCTCACCACATGTCCAACAATCTAATCGACCAGTGCCCTCACCTCTATGTTGTTTTTGTTGTTATTCTGACCCATGTCCCTATCTAGCTACATTAAATATCTTTTGTGGTTCCACGTTTTATTTCGCATCTATAATATGAGGCCTTGTTCTCTTAAGCTATCATTTACCTCTACCTTTGTCTTTTCCCTTCCATCCATGCTAAGGTTCATTCTTACGCCTTAACTGTTCATCGAAATGCTTCAATTTCCCAATGACTTCCTCAAGTGACCAAGGCTCATCATACTTAATCCTATCTATAAATACTAAAGGAAAACCACTGACAAATCTTTGAACTTTAGCCTTCTTATCAGTAAGATATGGTATATGCCTCGATAGCTCTAGAAACTTAGTCATGTACTCTTCATATGTCATTGATCCCATATTTATCTCATTGAATTCTTTAACCTTACTATCGTACTTCTCTAACAAGCATTTCTTCCTGAAAAACCTCTTGAACTCCTGCCAACTCAGTTCATCTATCCTAATGTCCCTGACCCTCTTTATATCTTCCCACTAGATGTTTGATTTACCTTTCAAGATAAAGATAGTTATTATAGCCTTCATGTTATCTGTGTACTCATGCAAATCAAATAATTTTTTCATCCCAAGTATCCAAGTCTCTGCCTCTTCCGGCTTCTTCATGTCTCCATCAAAAGTAGATGGTTTCACTTTCCTGAATTCATCCGAAAATTATCCCCTATCATTTCTCCTATAAGGATGATAATGATGACGATCATGATGTTTATTAGAACTATAACTAGAATAGTACCTGTACTCATTACCCCTCCTATCCGGAGTGTCCAATAACCTGTCATCTCTCACTGTGTCAGATCTATCCGACTTGTGTCTACCAGGATACCTACTACCATATGCCCCATTAGTTTTGTCCTCCTGTCCATTGCTGATCTGAAGCGGCCCTTGTCACTACAAGTCTGACAAAATATGGAGAAGTATTGCATTAACCTCTACTTTATTCTCTTGTGCCTATATGATTTGGTCATTATTTTCCTTACAACTCCTTATCTCTTCCTTTAAGCTTCTCAGTGTAACTTCCAAATCGGAAGGGTTTCAAACATAATACTGCTCTTCGGATTCATAGGGAAAGCCTTTGTAGTGTTACACAACATTTTGTCATTGTCCTTGTACTCCCCATTCGTTGATCCTATAGGACCTCTACAGTGAACCCCACATGGTTTGCCTTCATGAAGAAACTCCCATTGCATCCCTCTTCATGAGTAGATCATCTCCCTTTTACCCCATTTCCCCTCACACTTCTGTTTTGCTCAGTTTACAAGACCAACGCTAATGGCCTTTGTATTCCCCATGCCGATGTGTAGAGATTAGCACTACTCATCACGCTGACTAGAGAGAATGAGTTGTGTTTCAATCGCATCAGTCCTATTATGGAAAGTTTTTTAAATTAGAGCCGAAGCTTCCAGCTCTAGAAGCTTCGTAATGGAAGTCTAGTAAATGGTTTGGCCATATGGGGTTGAGGATGACAGTTTGGGCTCCTTTCCCCCATAATGATGGAACTACCTCAAGGGATAAGTCCTTCTCCCATGAGAAGAGGATCCATCTCCCACACATATTTCCTATATAAACCTCCCTTCTTCCCAAGCACAAACTAGTTGCAGAGTTTTGGTTGAGTGTTGATGCTAATTTGGTTTGGAGTAGACAAGCAAACTATTACTAGTTGTAGCTATATAGTTTTGTGAGGGAGAAGTGTGTTTTGGTTTGGAGTGAGGCCTAAAGGAAATAGATTTAAAACTATTGCATTTTGAAGCCATCTTGGAATGCTAGCAGAAGTGTGTGGGAACCTGGTCCTGTCAGAGGAAGACAGCAACGTCAAGATGAATGGTTGTAATCTTTCTTTGATATTAATATATGCAACTATCGATTGATTTTCTACATGTTTTGTAATATTACATATTCATGGCTTAATGTTTCTTGGTTTGTTAAGTAGGTTGAATTGCAATTTGTCTATTATTATGTTTGTTGTCTGTTGTTGCTTACTTGTTTCAGGAGCTTGAAAAAGGAAGCGAGAGATAGTTGGAGCGAGCAAGCGAGGACATCATCAAACAAGATAAGCGACCAATTGATTGATTCTAACCTAAGGAAATCTTCCATAGCATGTATCTTTTGTGGCTAGACCCATTATCGGGCTAGAGGAATTCGTTCGTGTCTGCACTTATAATTTTACTTCACCATAAATTGGTGACTCCAATGGGGATCCCAATCCTTTGTTTGTCTTGGATTTCATGATTTCGTGAGAAATTTTCTAGTTCCGTGTTTTCCCTTTAGTTTTGTTTCTTTTCTCCTGCTTACTGGTTTGAGTCTAAAATTCATAGTAGTAGATCTGGTCCCTGTTTCAATTTTTTTTTCTTAGCTACCTCAATCAGCACACTTAATCTGCTGATAGTTGCACCAACCAGTGCAAGTTGCTGAGAAACAGTCGCACCGACCAGCCTCTTCCTGTAAGTGAAGATTAGGGCTTGACCCCAATCTTGGCCAGTGTGTTCTTCTCTTGTAGTTTTGACCCCGTAAGCCCTTTTGACCATTTCCTCCTTGACTAGAGAGCTTCATTTAGCTTGGTTTGGGTGCTTGCTTGGTTTAGCCCACCCTCTAATGTGTTAATTTTGGCCCTGTGTGAAGTTATTTTTTATTTTTTCTTTGAATCCCTTGATCGACGCTAGTTGTCAGTTAGGAAGTCGCGCTGATCAGGTCATTGATGCTAGTTGTAGTACTGGCTAGTTGTGCTAGCCATGCCGATCGACACTACTTTTAGCCCAAAAGTCGCTCCGATCTTAGGGGTAAGAAAAATCAGAATTTCTCTCGTTCTAGTGTTAGTGTGTGTTGACCCTCAGACTCTCTTCTTCCTCCCAGAAGTGACTAGGATGCTTTGTTTTGAATTGAATGAGTGAAAGAGTATCGTTTGTTCTCTTATTTTGAGTGTCTCTTTTCTCTTTCCAAGCATAGATTACATTGCTTGGCTTCTCAATTGAAGCATTTATGTGTTTAGTTTGTTTGATTCAGGGAAGAAGTTGTTTTTAGTTTCATTTATAATGCTTTGGATTTGATTGATGCTTGTTTGTTCGGAATTGTGAAAATTTTCATTTAAAGCGCTTTATGTGAAAGACTCATTTTTCATTTTATGAAAAGAAGAACATCATTCTAGTTTACTTAAGTGAAAATATTGCATTAGTAGCGTCATTAAGAAGCTAGAATTGCATCATCATAAGCATTGGAAATGAAATGAAGCTTCTTTTATTGTTAAGGGAAGATTAAGTGCATTTAGGATATGCATAAGTGAAACCTTTCATTCTTTGATTGTTGCATTGATTGTGTGCTCTCTATCCCTTAATTAGTGTTAACTTTCATCGAAGACAAAGATATATTTTCTCATATAGATGCATGTAAGAGTTTTTTCAGATGACAACGGTAGGGACTTGTAATTAAAACCTAATTCAAGATCAACTGTTAAAATTTATTGAATTAACCTAAGGAAGCATTGAAACTTAATGCTCACATTTAGTGTTCTAGGCTAGAGACGTGTTCCAACATCTTTAAACCTAGCGGTTTTCATTCATTTCGACATTAGACAATGCTAGTACAGACTTGTGCTCCCCATACCTTCATGTATATAAAGGGAGACCCCACTAGGTCTGCAATCCTTTATCCATTGGAAGTCGAGTCTGCCACCTTGTAAATGTGATACACCGAACACAACATTTGGGGAGATTGCCTGCCCATACTTTTCGGTTCACCGGGAGGTATTCTACAGCTCATGGTTACCTAGTAATCCTTTTGCTTAGATTATCTAGAGCACTCATTTTGGTCTTTTTGACTCGTTAGATTTAAAATATCATCAAGCACTTGTAATTTCGAGCTCATTAATTCCGAAAGCGACTAGAGTCACCTTTCATCCTTTTATCTTCCTTAGTAATTCTTAGGCTCGATTTCAATGGAAACATTTCCAGAGTCCACTAGTCAAGGATTCCCCTCAGATGGGAATCCTAGTCCTTTTCCTTCTTTTGGAAATTCTGGTGCTCCTTATATGGAAACATTGTCCCTCCCGAGGTTAACCATTGGTTTACTGGTCTGCTTATTTTCGACCTTGGTGGTCCCAAGCGACCCGATTCCTGTCCAAACATCTCCTTCATTTGAATCACATCACGATGATTCTAAGGTTGACCCCTCACCTTCTTCCCCCATTTCTTCACCCTCCTCTTCTACTTCACCTGGTGAAAGTTTCAAATCTAGTAACTAGGAGGCTAAGAAGAAGAAGAAGAAGTCAGATAAGCGAGAGGCCAACCATGAAGCTATTGCTCTAAATGCACTTCCTATCAAAAAACCTTCTGATCCTCCACGAAAGGTCGAATTCCCTTGCAGGCTATGTAAGGGTGACCATATCCTTCGAGATTGTCCTGGTATTCACAGAGTCTTAGAGGTATGGTCTCAAAATATGGATCGACCATCCCCATCGACCTCTAGAGATCATGTTGATGTTGCACCCTCAGTTAGTGATGGTAAGAAGAAAGGGAAGATTAGATTCCCTTGTAGGTTAAATGTGAAGGAGAGAATATTCTTCACCTTTGTCCTCTTATGGATAAAGCTTCCAAAGTTTTGGAAAATCTTGCAGCTCCTCAACCCCAACTTCCTGTTGGTTATCAGAGGTTTTCTTCTAACCCTCTCCTAGTTGGTAAAGATATTGACTTGGATTAATTTCTTTCCCATCTTGCTCTTCCTGAGTGAGACTCTCTTGTGTCTATTCCCGACCAACCATTGGTTGAAAAGAGTGTCGACTTAACTCTGTCTTCAATTGCTCACTCTGTTCTGGAAAAGAGTGGTGATCATACTTTTCATGTTCTTCTCGCCTCCTCAAATTCTCATGAATCAAAGAGTGACCCTCCCATCCTGGTTGTTCAAGAGAGTCCTTCTCCTATTCCTGCAAAGCATGGGGTAAATCATGTGATACCCCCACCAAGTAGTTTTGTCATTTATTTCGATTGGAGTCACTTGACTGCTTTCCACCTTCCATCTTATGTTCCTTTCCAGATTACAGTACAAGCCTATAATATGGTAGTTCTTGGAACTATATTAGATGAAGGTTCTTCTATTAGCATCGTGTCTTCTACTACTTGGAAAGCTTTCGGCTCCCCACAGCTTGTGCCTGTCACTCAGAATCTGTTGGCTTTTGATAGAGGAACTAGTCAACCCTTGGGGATCCTTCCAAAGTTCCCTATTACTTTGGACAGGAAGATCATCTATATAGACGTGATGGTAGTCCAAGGTCCCTTAGATTTCAATCTTATCCTTGGATGTGACTATGTTTATGTCATGGGAGCTCTTGTTTCTTCACTTTTCCAAGTGGTTTGTTTTCCGAACTAAGGGAGAATTGTGATTATTGATCAACTATCATTCATTGGCCACCAAGTGCCTCCTTTGCAACCATCATCCTCTATCGGATCTTATTTGCAAGCAGTATCATCCCTGCCATAGTTCAGTTATGTGGCTGCTCGTTCCATATCCACATCTGCTAATGATCACACAGATGGTATAGCACATTATGTATTGGGGGCATTGGAACCCGATCTGTCTATGGTACCAATTGACATGTATTCCTCCTAGAGCGTGGTTCTTCCGTTTAGTGAAGACCTCTTGGGAGCCATGTTCTCATATGGTTCATGAAAAAATGTATGAGAATAGTTCTTGGTCTTATGTCAACCTTGCTAAAAAATGAAACAAGGAGATGAGCATAGTTTCTTCTTGTGTCAATCTCATTAAAAAATGAAATAAGGGTCTCGAGGATAGTTCTTTTATTGTGTCAACCTCATTAAAAAATGACATAAATCCCTATTCCAAATAAAGTCTTTGATTAAGATCTCATAAAATCCCAGTCGAGACTTTCCTGGATCTCGAAAGTGAATCTCCATTATGTTCACCTAGTTGACTGAAATGAAGCTTGGGGGGCATGTACCTTGATTGAGTCATTATGCTGGGGACATGCACACTTATAGCAAGCATAGTTTTCTGTTTCAAGCTTGTGTAAACATGAAACCGAATCCAAGAAGAGTTCTCCATGGTTCAAGCTTGTGTAAAAATGAACCCATGCCCAATTTACATCTCGTGATTGCCATTTTTATCAGCTAATTTCTGCTATATGAGCCTTGGTTGTTTCATTCCATTGCCACCATCTCTTTGGATGATTATATGCTTTCACTTGGTTGTTTTTCCTTTCCTGAGGAACCGTAGTGATGAGTGGTTTTATTAGCCAACCTCTTAACCATTACATGTTTTGAGAAGTTCCACCATTTCTGGAACTAGTCGCTACCCTTTATATAACTCGTTCCTCTAGGACAAGTCACATTTAAGCTCTTTTCTGACTTGTAAAAAATGAAAAGATTGTAGAGTATTTTTTCCTTTTTGACTTGCAAAATAAAATAAAATGCAGGGTCCATTTTCAACTCTTTTCTGACCCTTTAAAAGTGAAAATATGGCTGAGTCCTTGTCGCTTCGAACTCATTAATGGGTGCAAAAACATCATGCACCCAATATAAGATTACCCCTTTTTCGGGTTGGGAGGCACTATTTATGAAAAAGGTATTCCTTGTGAAATGGTCAAGTGGTTCTCTCAAGTATTGTTTGCTACCTTTTCGGGCTCGAGAGGCAAAAATGTATGAAAAGGGACCATGTGGAGTTTTCTTTTATATGTCTTTTTCAAACTCTATAAACAAGAAAAGGATACAGAATTACACCTTTGTCGGACTCATTAAACTATTAAACGACATTGGATTCGTCACCATGATGAACGCGAGCTTCTCCTTCCTAGGGCTCATTAAACTTAATAGGTCGGATTTGTTCGAATGATGAACTTACAATGCAAGCATATGCTATCCCCTTCAAGCTTGCGATTAAAAAATAATTGGGGTACTTGCCAAAAATGGTGGGGGAAAATTTGGAAATCTATCAATCGTGTCAGCAGCTCACTCTTGAACATGACACTCTTTTCTTCATGTCAGGTTGGGACATACTCCTTTGTATAGTTGACCTTCCTGGGTTTGGGCCGTTCATTTTTGCCTTCCATCTAATCTTTGCCACGTCATCATGACCACCGATCCTATGGATCCAAAAGTTTCCAAACTTCCAATTGTTTCGTTGATATGTTCAAGAGTTGTCTTTCTATAGTTAAACTTGCCTCTAATTCTCTGTGTCATCCAAAATCATTTTTCATCCTCTCATCTCGCTTTAATGATGTGGGACTCATTATGACCCTCCTTTGACACAGTCGCTTTCCGTCGACTTCAGCTCATTACCCGGGAAGTTTACCGAGAGAATGCCTTCCATTACCTTAGAGCTTTCATGCCCTAATGGCAAGTTCTTCGCACTCAATGACAAGTTCACATCATTGGCTTTTGATCGAGTGATTTCACGGGTGTTCGACTTCAGTTCCTCTATTCACATTCCATGAATTGTTTTAATAGTACCTTGAGGGGCATTGTCATTATTGGTGGTTTCTCTCGTGCTTGTTAACAGTTTACATCATTGAATAGTAATCAAGAGACTTTCTAGCATGTTCAATGTCAGCACATCTATTCACATGCTAGGATCTGTACTTTGATCAGATATGTTGGAGCCCAAGACCTTGGACTCAGATCACAAAAGTCCAAGTTGCGAAGTGATGTGACATGGTTATGATGATATGAATGTCTCTTTTAGATGGTTGGCTACAACCAGACCATGAGTTATCATATGTGATCCTTCTCATTATTAGATGGTTGCAACCATACCGTGGTTTCATTATGATCCTCCTTGACGGATGGCTGCGCCCATACCTGGATCCATTTACATTATCATTCTCTGGATGGCTGCGTCCATGCCACGATTCATGTATCATTTGACAGAGATATCAGTTTATGTATATGTATCTATACTTGTTTGCAAGTTTTCCAACTGCAGGCTGGTTCCCTGCACTGATTTATAAAGCATTTCATCCCTCACTCCAGCTCAGCCTTCACGCTTTAGGGGGCATTTATTACACAGAATTTTTTCATTGTCCCTATACTTCCCATTCCTTGATCCTGGAGGACCTCTACAGTGAACCCCACATACTTTGCCTTCATGAAGAAACTCCCATTGTGTCCCTCTTCATGAGCAGATCATTTCCCTTTTGCACCATTTCCCTTGAAACTTCTGTTTTCCCAATTTAAAAGACTGGCGCTAATGGCCTTTGTCTTCCCCACGCCGATGTGAAAATATTAGCATTAATCCTCGCGCTGACTGGAGTGACTGAGTTGTGTTTCAGTTGCACCGGTCCTGTTATGGAAAGTTTTTTAAATTAGAGCCGAAGCTTCTAGCTCTGGAAGCTTTGTAACTGATGTCTGGTAAATGGATTGGCTGGATGGGGTCGAGGATGATAGTTTGGGATCCTTTCCCATATAATGATGGAAATACCTCAAGGGATAAGTCCTTCTCCCATGAGAAGAGGACCCATCTCCCATCCATATTTCCTATATAAACCTCCCTTCTTCCCAAGCACAAACTAGTTACAAAGTTTTGGTTGAGTGTTGATGCTATTTTGGTTTGGAGTAGACAAGCAAGCTATTACTAGTTGTAGCTATCTAGTTGTGTGAGGGAGAAATGTGTTTTGGTTTGGAGTGAAGCCTAAAGGGAAGAGATTTAAAAATATTGTTTTTTGAAGCCATCGTGGAATGTTAGCAGAAGTGTGTGGGAACCTCGTCTTATCAGAGGAAGACTGCAACGTCAAGACGAATGGTTGTAATCTCTCTTTGATATTAATATATGCAATTATCGATTGATTTCCTACATGTTTTGTAATATTACATATTCATGGCTTAATGTTTCTTGACTTGTTAAGTAGGTTGAATTGCAATTTGTCTATTATTATGTTTGTTGTCCGTTGTTGTTTACTTGTTTCAGGAGCTTGACGAAGGAAGTGAGAGATAGCTAGAGCGAGCAAGCGAGGACATTATCAAACAAGATAAGCGACCAAGAGGTAGGCCCTCTTGATTGATTCTAACATAAGGAAATCTTCCATAGAATGTATCTGTTGTGGCTAGACCCATTATCAGGCTAGAGGAATTCGCTTGTGTCTGCACTTATAATTTTACTTCACCACAGTAGTCAACCATCTTGCTAGCCATTTTATATTTCTTCCTGGAATACATAATATGTCAGATAAACCAAATCACAATAAATTGACGCACCTTAGTATATCTCAAGGAGGATACCTTGTCTACAAGATCACCAAATCAGCGTGATACATGTATAACATAGTCATAATAGCATATATTCATATGCAAATAAATGTATCAACACATAAATATCACTCTAGCTAGGGTCCATTCATCAATTTAAGGCCATATAATTAATGCATGCCATGACCTCATGCATGACAACAACCATTACTCCATCGTAGACATTGCCACATGCAAACAACAATATGTATAAGCAATGCCTAATCAACTACACATACGCATAAACACATGTAGTCAAGCATTAGCAATCAATTCTTGTAATCACCCTACAAGATTGATACATATAATCAAAATGTTCAAGAATGTAACCTAACATACAAGGATGTATGTAGGTGACATAAAAGCAACATGTAAGTGACATATAATCCATATACAACTAGTCACATACTCATGACAAATACATTCCACAAAATCAATATCAAATTCTCCATAACAACCATACTGCAACCATAATCAATCATCAAGAAAATGCAACAAGCACATGAAATGCAAGTGTAGGAGACTGTCATGAGGAACGAGTTATATTTGCAGACAAATCTAACCTCCCTAGGAGTCTAAGACTCTCTAGTGACAAACAAACCAAACAAGAGCTATCCTTCTCTAGATACACATCATTTCACAAGAATTCAAATGTTCTCGATCTTACCTTAGGTCCAATGCTTGTTGTAGTAGTCCAGTCTTGTTGATCCAGATGAGCTCCTCCTTCACCTTCAGACCTGCATACACTAACAAGGCAAACGATTACATAGCATCTGAATATTCATTCTAAAATAAAGCATATCTATCATACTGACCAAGGAATGCATGAAATAATTCATTAACAAATCATTGAGAAGAATGGACTTATTTGTATTAAATAATCAAAGGAACCATTACAACCTGAGCCTTGGTGTTGTGCAAGCTCCTCCCAGGGTCCAGCAAGAGATTTCCTCTACTTTGACAAGCTCACCCACTCCCACTATGGCAACAAGGAAGGATAGTGATCTCTCCTCACAAGTCAACAAATGGAAGTCCTAATTCCAGCAGCATTTACCCTATAGAATGTTCAGCTTTCAACCTCCCTCCTTTGGCCCAATGCCTGTATTTATAGTATTCTAGAGGAGGTTATTCAGTTCCAACATCAATGGGATACTCCCTCTTTTGGATGGGGTAGCTCCTCTCTTGATGGGATAGCTCCTCTCTTGATGGGATAAGCTCCTCTATCATAGGGGTGCATGAACCATCTGGAGGCGCTCAATACACGTCGAAAACTCTTCTAGAAGGCTCTAGAAGTGACCACAAGTAACTTTTTAAAGATGAAACTTGCGCCTTTTGACCTTTACAGGGGTACGCACCCTAGCTTTAGTATACAGAGCGTATTACTACGCAGGTCTAATGTATTTGGAGTGCGTACACGCAGGCAAGGTAGAGAGAACCTGCGTACCCAGAGATAAACATGTTTTCAAGTGACTTTCTCTCTCTTTGAAGTTTTGACATGAAGAGCAGAGGTATGGGGCTTGACAAAGAGGACAATGTGGCTATTGATGAGGCCACATAAACTGCAGATAGTCAAGGTGACAAAATTCAGTGTAACAGATTGCCCCCTAAAGTACGAAGCCTGTAATAGATAAGGGTGTTAAGTCATATAAGAAGGGTGAAGTGCTTTATCATTTCGAGGATCATCTTGTGGATAGCCCGGTTGGAACCTGCAATTTTCAACACAAAATACATGTAAAATATCATATCATACTGAGGTAGGCATTCCCATACTCAGATCAAAACTTTAACTATGGAACTAACTATTCTGGTACAAGAATGATTTCATAATACATCATAATCATAGACTCTCGTAGACACAGCATGGACGCAGCCATCTGTTTATGATTGGTCTACAACATAATGAATACAAAACTCCTCGCAGCCTGGATGTTGGAAACTAGATCCAGGGTCTTCATTTCTGTTCCCGAATTGGTACGATTCTAGCCATGTGAATGAATGAGTCGATGTCGAACATGGTAGAAACCACTTGATTACTGGTCAATGATGTAAACCGTTTAACAAGTGTGAGAGAAACCACCAGTAATGTCAATGGTTCTCAAAGTACCCAGCACAATCCATGAGATGTGAATGAAAGAGTCGATGTCGAACATTTCATGGAATCCTTCGATCGCAAGTCAATGATGAAAACTGACGTTGAAGGTGAGAAACCTGCCATTTGATGCATGCAGACTCCAAGGTACTGACGATTCCTAAGTCAACTTTCTAGATAATGTGTGCTGATGTCGATAGAGAGCGACCCGTCGCAGGCAAGCCTACAACACGAAATCATAGTTCAAGTTGAAGAAATGTTACTGTAAGGACTGACTCAGGGATGGACAAAATGGATGATAGGTATTTTTCAGTTGAATGTTTTGTTTGCAGACCTATTGAACACATAACGACACAACAGATGGCTTGGTGACGAATGACTCAAAGTTAATACCCGGAACCCGGCTGAAGCATTTCAATGTGGTTTGATCAACTGTGAGACAAAGGATTTCCCAACCCAGGTGAATGAAAAAGTGTCATGTTCAAGAGTGGTAGTAAGGTTTTTTCTGAGACAAAAGGATAACAAATAGGCTCATTCTTCTCTCTTTTCCCCCACCATTTCTGGTAAGTACCTCTTTATTTTTTACAAGCTTGAGGAGGATAACATATGCTTGATTATAAGCTCATCCTTCGGATGAGTCCAACTTAGTTTTGATTCGAACCCTAAGAAGGAGTGGTCCGTTCCTGTTTGTAATTGAACAGGCCCTTTACTGTGAAATTTTAACAAGTCCAGTATAGGAGAAACTCGGCGTTTTTCAATTTTAGAGAGTATGAAAAACTTAAGAAGACTTCAGATTGGACTTTTTCGTAAATTTGTGTCTCCCAAGCCAGAAAAAGTATAAAATAATACCTAGGAGAACCACTTGATCTTGTGACCAAGGAGTACTTTCATGATTAGTGTCTTTGACCTGAAAAGTAAAAAGCGATCAAGGACACGTCGTTTTATTTCCAGTATCGAATTTGAAACGACAAAAATCCGGCAATCATTTCCTGTTTTTATGGTCAGAAAAGGGCTATAAGGGGACCATCTTTTAATTCCGTTTTAACGAGTGTAAAAGAAACGCTCGGAAATCTTTTGATTTTTTAGGAGTCAGAAAAGGGCTTAAAAGATGACTCTAATGTTTTGGTTTGTGAAAAATGACAAGTTTCCCTGAAAATCGCTTTGTCCTGCACAAAACAATGACACATTACTCATACCTGTTTAAGATAGGCAAAAATACACTGAAAAATGTCCTTCCATGGTGAAAAATAAACAAATTTAGTATTTATTCATCCAAAAAACCTATAAAAAGACTTTTTACCATGTCATTTTTACCATTTTACTGTTGAGGGAGAGAAAAGGGCTTTTGGAAAGAAACTTCCCGTGGACTTTGCGAAGAATCTGACCGTTGGAATCGAGCGTCGTCTCTTTCAGGTATTCCACAGCATCCTCCTCTTCAATTTCATCCGTTTAGAATTTTAATTTTAGCCCTTGTTTGATTTTTTGGGGGCTTTGTGGTTTTGGGATGCGCTCCTCGGGGTACGCAGGTGTCCCATGGGTAACCTGCGTACCCCGACTTTTTCCTTAAAGGGAAAAAGGTCGGGGTACGCAACCTACCTTCAGACCAGGTGCGTACCCACACTCTGTTTCTGAAGGCGGGGAGCGTACCCCGTGTAAAGCGCATCTTCAAACCCCAATCTTCAAATTCAACCAAAATTTTTTTATTTCATGGTTTCTAAAGCTTTTTTCTTGGTTTGTAGATTTACCACCATGCTTGATTGGCATGAAAGAGAGCACGAAGACGTTGATTCGGCCACGCTGAATCACCAACCTACCATTGGTCATACCTGGCATGAGGGCCCAGGTGCCATTTCTAGAGTGGCTGGTCGAGAGATGTAACATTCAGGATCAGTGTTTTTACATTGGAGGCCACCAGCTCGAGATAGAGGCCTCCAACATATATTTTCTCACTGGTTTTCCCAACAAGGGCGAGCACCTATCTCTATACGGGACTAGGCCGGGTGGCCAATCCCTTGCCAGCCTCCGGCTAGAGTGGTGCAACAACCAGAAGCAGGAGAAGGGGATAGAAATCAAGTTCATATCCCGGCCTGAACTTATGGTGATAGCTTTCACAGTTACCAGACTCTGTGGCACAGCCGCTTTACACATAGCCATCGGGTCCCAGATGCAGATGGCGATAGATTACTACCGAGGCACCATTTTCAACTGGTGCGATGATGTACTAGCCAATATGAAGGGCCAGTTGACTAGGGCGAAGAACGGACAATCAAAGACTTTTGGATATGGGTCTTTGGTTGTGAGCTTCACCTTAGAGAGAGTTCCTATGCTGATCCCACAGCAGCTCACAGTTGGGGTTGGGCTTCCTCGGGAGCCTAAGTTGATGAGATGGGTTGCGGTTATGGCCCGGCATCCTGATGAGGGAGAGAAGGTCATCTGCTTTCCTGAGGTCTACTTTTACTGGTTAGAGAACCAGGTCTTCGCCATTCAGGATTTTCCTTATGCCGGAATGGATTTTTGTGGAGATCCGGACATGGTTCTTCCACAGGGAGAACAATGGGATGACAGAGGTATATTCATTTTTCACAAGTGTTTTAAATTATCTATATTTTTGTTTTTAATCATCGTTTCAAAACTGACAGTAAAATTTTCAAAATGCAGACGTAGGCCCACAGCGTCCAGCCAATCTCCGGGCTTTTGAGAGGAGACATCTAGTTGCACCGCTACCGGCCCCTTAGGATGCAGCTACAGAGACGCTAGCTGAGTTGGAGCAGGATCTAGAGCGTCTGACGGCAGACATACCGGAGACGACTATCGATGATATTCCTATCAGGCTTTAGCGTTATGTAGTTGCGGTCCCAGGACCTTTTAGGAGGTTCTTGTGTAGAGTAGCTTGTGCAGTGGTGTCTTATAGAGAGCACCACCAGTGATTGGATGATCACTTTGTAGACACATGTCACATTTTGGTTTTTTGTACTTATCATTTTTGCCAATCATAAGGTGTTTTTCAACCTATGATCGAGGACGATGTATATTTTTTGACACACTCTATCTATATATATATATATATCATTTTACCGGCTTATCTTGTTCACATGTATGATGAAATGTTTTTTTAATTTACAATTATCTCAAATGTCTGTCTAGTACTCGAGAAGAAATTACATCTGCTAATGTATTTAGAGACCTTGGAATATGTTGATATTCAATGTAATCAAACTCACGTTCCAAGAGACGCACTCTCAAAAATAATCTTAATAACACACGATTTCTAATGGCATAAAATATATTAAGTTGTAATACAACGAGTTCCGAATCTAACCTCACAATCAAACGTCGAATCCCAAGTGAAATAGATTCAGACAATAACTCAATCACTGCACTGTATTCTGCAATGTTGTTTGTTGTTTGACAGAGGCTCACCCTATGCATAGAAACTAACTCGTCAGAGGGCGAATAGATAACCCAAGCTGCAGAAGAGATATTCCGTGTACTACGACAAGCGCCATCAGCAAATCCAATGTACGTTTGGAGGGGCATCGACATCTGAAATATCAAAAATAAAACCAAGATAAGCCAGAATAATGATGAAAGCACACTCTCTAAGCTAAGGACACTGTCTAGACTAATAACACACAAGCTAGAAAGAAAACCTAACTAGAAAGGAAACCTAACCTAACTAATGATTCTCCATACCCTGCATTTGAGAATAATACCTCTTTAGGTAAAGTCCATTTTTGGGTTTACCCAATGAGTCCCCGTCAAAATCAACTAGCTCATATTCCCCCTTTGCTAGCTTTCACTTGACAATGTAAGGCCCATGCCACATAGGAACGAATTTTCCAGCACCTAGTTTATCGTTGGCTTGATCATATAATAGCACTAGGTCTCCTTCCGAAAAATTTTGAGGGGTCACATTTCTATCATACTGAGCTTTCATTCGTTTCACATGAGTCGCGATTGCTAATGCAGCATCATGACGAGTCTCATCTAATTTAGCTAAGTATAACAAACGCTTCTCCTCTTTGGACATAGCCGGGAGTAATTCGATAGCCATTTGGAGTGATGGGATTTCGAATTCAATGGGTAACACAGCTTCCAAGCCATAAACTAGCTGAAAAGGAGTGAACCGTGTTGATGTTTTCACTAAGGTACGGTATGCCCATAGCACTGAAAATAACATGTTGTGCCAATTCGACCAATGAATACCAATGAGTCGTCAGATCATGATAACCAGAACTTTGTTAATAGACTCAACCAGACCGTTGGCTTGTGGATAATAAGGAGTAGAGTTATCGTGGCGCAAACCAAGCTGGCCTGTAAGTTCGGTCATCATGACATTTCGAAAATGGCGCCCATGGTCAGTAATGATCACTTGTGGGACACCAAACCTAGCAATAATATGATTGAAAATTAAAATCGTTGTTGTTTTTCCATCTGCCTCGAATGTAGGCATCGCCTCGGCCCATTTAGTAAAATAATCAACCACGAGGATGATATACGCATGCCCCCCGGCCGAGTGAGGGTTACAAGTTATGAAGTTGATACCTCATTTGGCGAAAGGACTGACGACAATTATAGGGTGGAGAGGAGCAGGTGGTGTATGCATCTTTCGATCAAACACCTGACAGTTGTGGCATTTTCGGACCGCGATAATACAATCTTTGAATAAAGACGGCCAGAATTAGCCAGTGCGCAATATCTTTTGGGCAGTGGCATACCAAGACATATGACCACCACACGCTCCAGAGTGACAGTCATTCAAAACCCTCTCAGCCTCTTCGTGAGTTAAGCAATGTCGAAAAACCAAGTCCGCCCCATGGCGATAAAGAGTATCTCCAATGATTTTAAACTGTTGGGACTGGAATCAAATTTTTTGACGCTCCGACTTTGAAAGTTCAGGCCGAAAGTATTGGGTCTGGAGATAGACGATTATATCTCCATACCATGGATCTAAACTGCTGATAAGAAACAAAGATTCGTCTGCAATGGAATCCTCTGCCACAGTTTCTGTGTCAGCACGCGGGAAATCACACATTAACTCCACGAAAACTAAGGATTTCTTAGACTTTGATTTCTCGAACTCCAAATCAAACTCTTGCAGGATAACAATCCATTTAGAGTACCTGCCCCCTAGCAATTGTTTTGTCAAAATATAAATCATGGGGTTGCAATCCAAAATCACAGTAGTTTTACGAAGTAAAATGTAGTGACGGAAACGCTAGACAGTTTGAACAGCTGCCAGGGCCAATTTCTCCACATGTGAATATTTTAACTTGGTTGGATTTAGGGTGCGACTAAGATAATAAATCACATGTTCCGCTCCGAACTCGTCTTCCTGGACTAGCACCATTCCAATAGTGGAATGCAAAGCTACAAGGTATAAGAAGTAATCCTGGTTGTACTTGGGAGGATGCAGCAACGGTGCATGGGTCAACGCGTGCTTGAGTGCATCAAAAGATTGTTGAGCAATCTCATCGCAAAAGAATTGAGTGTTCTGTTTTAACAACTGGGTAAAACCCTTAATGACCTCGGCATAGTTTGGAATGAATCGGCGTAAAAAGTTTGCTTTCCCTTGCAAACTTTGGAGTTGGCGTAAACTCGAAGGAGGAGGCAATTTGATAATTGCTTCGACTTTCGAGGGATCGACGCGAATGCCGGCTTTGGAAACAA